>JAJPUD010001947.1:280853-334284 GCA_023553655.1 Myrmecobius fasciatus | reverse complement strand
CTTTCTCTCTTTCTCTCTTTCTCTCTTTCTCTCTTTCTTTCTTTCTTTCTTTTTCTTTTTTCCTTCCTCCTTCCCTTCCAAAACCATAGATCACAAGTTGAAAGTTGGAACGGACCTTGACACAATTAATATTTTAACTCTATGCCTGAGTGCCTTCTATGCAAAATTATTGGAAGAGAACATGAAGGGGGAGAGGTAGAGATGTGAGGATAAGGAATTACAGAGAAAAGAGTTTTGCTTGACTGGTGTGCCCATTAATAATTTAAGTGAGATGATTTAGAACCCTTGCCAATAGCAAGGGAATAGGGACACTGTAATAAGCACCCCTCTTGTGGTTTTAGAAATCTTATTAACATCAATGGAGCAGGGGATGGCTGAAAAAAATCATACATCTTTGAGGCTTTTTAACTAATTACAAGTTTATAAATATATATACACATATAACATTACTCACAATATTTTAATAAGACCAATGAGATAAAAGATACATAGCTACTAAAGAATGAAGAATATCTTTCTTTCAAAATACATTTCTCTTAATAACAGTAGTGGAAGAAGAAGGAGAAAATGGATGGCTGCAGATCTTCCTCCCAGTTAATCAACAAAGGGTTTATCATTCTGTTGTTTTCAGTCATGTTCAATTTTTTTGTGATCACATTTGGGGTTTTCTTGTCAAAGACATTAGAGTAATTTGTCATTTCTTTCTCAGCTCATTTTACAGCTGAAGAGATTGAGGCAAAATGGGCTGGGTCAGGCAACTTGACCAGGAAATCAAGAGTAAAAACCAGGGTCTCTTAATTCCTAATCCATTGGCCTGCTCATCACACCATAAATGTTGCCTCGATATTTTTGAGCAGAAGTAAGTTTTATAAGAGACCAGCTTGAAATCTAAGTTCTAATCACAGAAAGCACTAATTATAATCATGAAGCGTTTGCAAGTTATTTTTTAATATTTTATTTTTCCAAGTTATATGTCAAACAATTTTTAACATTTGTGTTTAAAAATTTGAATTCGATTCTTTCCCTTCCTATTCTATGCCCCTCATTGAAAAGGCACATGTAAAGTTATGGAAAATATTTTCATAAAATTCATGTTGCAAAAGAAAACACAAATTCTCCCCAAAAACAATCAAGAAAAATAAAGTTAAAAAATGATGCATCAATCTGTATTCAGATACAATCAATTCTTTCCCTGGGTATGAATAGCATATTTTGTTGTTAAGTCCTTCAGAGGAGTCATGGATCATTGTATTGCTGAGAACAGCAAAGTCATTCACAGTTGATCATCCCAAACATTACTATTACTTTGTATTTCACTTTGCATGAGCTCAAAGAGGATTTTCCAGGTTTTCCTGAGAGCATCCTGATCATCATTTCTTGTAGAACAATAGCACTCCATCACAGTCCCATACCACAGTTTATTCAGCTATTCCCCAGTTGATGGCCATTCCCTCAATTTCCAATTCTTTGCCCTGAGAAAAGAGCTGCTCTAAGTATTTTTGTACATGTAAGTCCTTTTTCCTTTTTTAAGAAATCTCTTTTGGGATACATGCCTAGTAGTGGTTTTGTTAGGTCAAAGGATATGTATGATTTTAGAGCCCTTTAGGTATAGATCATATCTTTTAATCATTTATCAATTGGGGAATAGCTCTTTTTTTAAAAAACTGCATCTGTTTTCATAGATCCATCTAGAGACCTGTACTATGAGCCAGCACAGCAACCTGGATCTGAGTAAGGGCAAAGCAAGAGTCCTGTCTCAGTGCTACCAAACAAACCCCTGTATTCTTCTTCTGACCAGCTGTTTGGTTCCCTTTCCTGTGGGCTGAGACCTCTGGAAGCAACTGCTGTTCCTGCTGCTGTTGATTCAGTGGCTCCCAAAGCCTGCTCCTGGTGTGCTCATTGCTAGTGATGCAAACCTTTCCTGACAACCTTCCAGGTCATCCTTGGTACTCGGGCTGAGGGATCTGGAAATCCCTGCTGCTGCCCCTGATTTAAAGGCCCTAAGACCCTCTCCTGGTTTGCTGGGAATGGGGCCCCATCCTGGTTCCCATCCTGGTACAACAGACCTTTCCTGCTGACCTTCTAAGTTGTCTTCAGCTGGATTATTGTTCTACTCTGTCTTTCGGTGGGTTCTGATGCGCTAAAATGTGTCTAAAATCATTATTCAAAAGTAATTGGAGGAGTTTGGGCTAATCCCTGCCTTTACCCTGCAGTCTTGGCTCTGCCTCCCCATGTTTGCTAACTCTAAAGATAACTTTACTTCTGTTCCTTTTTAAGGTACTAATACTTTTCTGATTGAATCAAGAAAGGAACAAGGCCATTGGCTGAGAAACAAATAAACCACAACTCTGGATTTTTTTAATTACATTTTTTTTTAGTGTATGTGAGGGACCTTGATATAACTCAGCTCTGGGTGAATTTTAGAGTGAAAGATTGCAAGAGCTGCTGGTGGAGGAGACCAATGTGTGTGTGTGTGTGTGGGGGGGATATGAGAGGATTTTTCTCTCCTAACCCGTATCAATAATGTAACTTTGAGGGGGAGCTACTCAGACACTCCATCTAGTCAGGAAAAAATACATTTATCAGATTGATCAGGATACAGGAGTAATCATGTGATAGAGGAAGTATCTTTGAAGAGTCTGACTTCTTGCCTTAGAGAAGAGATTATGGAGAATAGACTTGGGAAACCTGATGAACAAGAGGTCTAGAAAAAATGCTGTGTCCAAAGTGAACTTCGTATGAAAACTCCATGTGAAATCTCTAGACTCTGCAATACCATGAGTTGTAAGTTTGCTTTGTCACATGGTTATTATGTTTGTGTTCCTCAGTACCATTCTATTCTCCATCTACCGTCGGCACTGGGCAGATTTGTAAAAGAGCACACTGCTGTTTTATGGGAGAAATGTTTTGTAACTTTTGTTTTTACTTCATACCTTTAGTAAATATTTGGACAGATTGTTAATGGGAAGCTCCTTCCCTCTCTCCTTCCCTCCTTCCCTCCCTCCTTTCTTTACTTCCTTCCTTCCTCCCTTCTTCCCTCCCTCTCTTCCTTCCTTCTTTCCTTCCTTCCTCCCTCCCTCCCTTCCTCCCTTCTTTCCTTCCTTCCTCCTTCCCTTCCTTCCTCCCTTCCTCGCTTCTTCCCTTCTCCTTCCCTTCCCCCCTCCCTTTCTCCTTCCTCCCTCCCTCCTTCCCTCTCTTCCCTCCTCCTTCCCTTCCTTCCTCCTCCTTCCATTCCTCCTTCTTTCCCTCCTTCCTTCCCTCCTTCCTTCCTTCCTTCCGTCCTTCCCTCCTTCCTTCCTTAGCTAAATATTTAGGTGATAAATATAGTTTTTAAAATTAGTTTAAAAAGAAAAATTAAGCAAAGTGAAAAAAAAGCAAAGAAAAAAGATGGGTCCGTTTGGTGTGGAGCCATCAAAGACTGCCAGGTAATCATGAAGACAATTCTACCTGGGATGATTCTTCCAAGCTCTATCAAGTTATGTGTGATTCTGTTACTGCATCCATTCTGAAAACCTGCATTTTGTGCATGCAAATTGGGTAATTGAATGCTTATATGCCTGATTTGCATGACAGAGGCATACTGACAATTTTATGTGTAACAGACATGGCAATCATACTCAGGGGGATTGATATAGTTTTAGAAAATGCCTTTAAAATAATATTACACATTACTCTACTTTTGGCTACACACACACAATATTATTAAGACAGAATTAGAGACTGTGGTCAAAAACTTGAAAGTAGGCTGGGGACTATTTTGGATCTTTCATTGAAGTGTAAGAGGAACTTTATTTTTTTTACCTGTTTAATGTTTTTGTTTGTTTGTTTTTTAATCAATGTGATTGATTGCATAAGGTTTTCTCTTTTCTGAAGGCTCTTTGACTTGGATACTTTCAAAGGAAAAGCAAACAAACTATTTAATATTGTTTTGTATTTATATTATTTCTGATCTTCATAAAACAAAGTTAAGTGTCATAATGAATTGTTCTTTTAGGAATTAAATTTGGGGAGAAAAATTAGTCCTTCTTGCCACATAATTTTCTAGGTAGAGAACATTTGCAACATTTGCATAGGAAGCATTTCTATTACTTGTATTTCTTTTATAGATAGAACATAAGATGTGAGATATTAATGAGTTCTTCCAGGAACCATAATTAAAAGTTATTTTTATAGGGTTGTATTACCTATAAGTCTATAGGTGACAAGTCATCATGTCCTTCACTAGGCTATGGGTCTATCATCTTGACTACACTAAAAAAAAACTTGATAGGATTTTGTAAAACCATTTGCTCCATTGGCAAGAGCTCAGTGTTGCCTCTATACTGCTATGTACTATCAGAGTAGGACTTTTGTGGAAGACTCCTATATGAGATAATAATAAAAGATTCTATTTACTAACCCAATAGTGGTGGGATCTCCTTTGCAAGTTTTTAAACAAAGACTGGATGTCCATTTGTGATTTGTTCCAGTGTTTTGTTTTGTTTTTCCTGAAGGGAGAGAGATCTTGCTGAGGTCCTTTACAACTTTGAAATTCTGTGACTTATACATTGAATTATATATTAAATCTTTATGCACTTATATTTAGTGTTGTTCTATAGGGTCCATCATCCTGACTACACTGAAAAAAACTTAATAGGATCTTGTAAAAACTTTTGCTCTACTGGCAGAAGCTCAGTTCTCTATACTGCTATGTACCATCAGAGTAGGACTTTTGTGGAGGGCTCCTATATGAGATAATAATAAAAGGTTTCCATTTACTAACCTATTATGGCAGGATTTCCTTTGGAAGTTTTTAAATAAAGACTGGATGCTGATTGTGATTTGTTCCAGAGTATTGTTTTTTGTTTGTTTGTTTTTCTGAAGGGAGAGATATGCAGTTGACTCACTTTCTGAGGTCCCTTCCAACTTTGAAATTCTATAACTTATACATTTAATTACACATTACAACTTCATGCCCTTATATTTCATATATTTGAGTCAACTCTTTGTGATCCATTTTTGGAGTTTTCTTGGTAAAGATAATGAAGTGGTTTGCCATTTCACATGAGTAACTGAGGCAAACAGAATTAAGTGACTTGTCCAGGATCACACAGCTAATGTGGTCAGATCAGAAATGAGATTTGAATCCAGGACCTTTGACTCCAAATTTAGAGCTCCTTTTATTGCATCAGAATAGAGAATCCTAAACTCTCAGAGCCTTTAATCTGAGAAAAAAGATGGTACAATTGATAGCCTTGGATCTAGTATTAGGTAGCCTCAGTTCAAATCTTGCCTCAGGCACTTAATAGTTTTGTGATCCTGGTCAAGTTACTTAATCTGTTTGCCACAGTTTCCTCATCTGTAAAAAAAGGACAATAATAATAGTATCTACCTCCCAAGCTTGTTGTAGGATCCAATGAGATAATTGTTAAGTGTTTAGTACAATTCCTGGCAAATTGTAGGTGATGTATCAGTGCTAACTCTCATCATTGTTATTTATCAGAGATAAAAAAAATAGAAAAAAACAATTCCAAATAAAAATATGGACTTTTTTTTATTTCACAGACAGAAAGAATTTCTGCTAGATTGGCACCTTTTCTGAAATTTAGCTGCCTAAGAGCACTGAGAAGTGAATGACATGTTTGGAATCATAAAGCCAATAAGTATCCAAAATGGAAGGTATCTAGCCTTAACCAGATCTCCCTGGTTTTGGGGCAAAATGACTTTGCCAAGCTCCCTTAAAGATGAGGAAATTAATAAAGAAGCTGAAGCTTAGAGGGGCTAAATATCTGGCCTGGGAAATTACTTTGACTCCAAGGTCTGTTGACTTCATGTTACAGTATAATGCCTGCCATGGGACAGTTTTATTTAGGTTTTTTAAGGTTATATTTCAAAATATAACACATGGAAACAAAAGCATGACTTTTCCCTTACCACAATCATCAGACCTAGTTTTATTTAATTTAATGAAATTAATTTAATTAAATAATTTCATTTAATGAGTATTTTCTGGTCTTCTTGTAAAGCAAGGATGTTCAAGGGACACACTGATGAGTTTTGAGGGTTTTTCTTTACCAACCTAGACTCAATGGCCTGCTGATTGTTCCTTCCCTTCAAAGTCTTAACATCCATGAATTTTTACAAAGGGATATTTATTTCCAAAACCACGGACTTTCCCTCCAAACTATTGGAGGTACATTCTCTGTCTCTGAAGCATTGGTCCCCATTGCCAAATGTGACATTAATAAATCCTAATCTCAGTTCCAAGGGACTGAGTTCCAATGGTCATACCCAAAGGTTACTCCATAATCTTTGGGCCATTGATTCTGAATTGCCTCCAGAGCCCAGAAACTCAAATGCCAGAGATTTGTTCTCCTGACTAAAGTCCAAATCTCCAAAGATCAAGGAGAAGTCCCTTGACCCTTAACCTTACATTTTGGATTGTCTCTCACTAGATGTGTCAATGAAAGAATTAAATGAAAAGAAGGATTGAGGTTCCTGAGTCTCTTTAAAAGATATGGCCAGATCTGGCTGTGCTGTCAACGAACCACGTGGCTAGGAGACAGAATACCTGCACATGGTCCAGTCTTTCCAATGTGATTTTCTCATGTGTCATTTTGGCCCTCCTAGAAGCGGATTCTCCAGTCTCATCACTGAGGAGACGCCATCAGAGAAATTCTGATACCTTTTAAGGTACCTTTTAAGGCTCAATTACTTTCCTAAATGAGGTTGCCAAGCTATGGAGCTACATGAATTGATCTCATTTGGAGAGCATTCCCTCCCTGTAGAGGCAAAGTAGAGTTTACTTCAGGGCATGAATTAATGGATTTATTTTGAATCCAATCATTTTTTTGGGTATTTCTCCTTATTACAAATTCTCTTTGATATAAATGGAAGCTCCATGCATAGAGAAAGGGACAAAATGGAGGGCTTGAATTTCCATTTTGGTAATTTGCCTTCCCTTTGAATTAAACACAGGGCATTCCCAGGGCATTCATTTCAAAGCAGGATTATCCTACTTTTCAAAATCTCACTGTTGAATGAAATGAGACAACTTCATTAACAATAACAACAACAACAACAACAAGAAAAATGCATTCATATTATTTTTAAAGTTTTCAATTTTATAGCTATAATTAAATCCTGGTATATTATGAAGTAGAAAGGAGGAGGTGGAATAAATCAACTTATTAAAATAAAATTAAGATTTCTAGAGCTCTATAAAGTTTTCAGAGAACTTCATTCATATGTGTCATATCCTTTGATCTTTATTACAGTCTTATTCAATAAGTTCAAGTATTAGCCCCATTTTATAGATAAGGAAAATGAAGGTAGGAGAAATGTAATGATTTTTTTTTCAGGGTCATCAGCTTGTAAAATTCCCGAAGTTTCTATACTGTTGGGTATACATACAGGTGTGCATGTGCACAAATGTACATACATACATACATACATACACCCACATCCACATCCCCCTCCCCACTACCCCGCCCACAGAGTTCAATAGGTTTAAAGCCACAAAGTATATATAGGTAATATATAACACTTTCTGCCTATTTAGGAATGTGTTTAGGAGAGAATTAATAAGCAAATTTTGAAACATTTGAAATAACAAAAGTTTCCAACTCTCTGTGACCCCATTTGGAGTTTCCTTGGCAAAGATACTAGAGTGGTTTGCCATTTACTTCTCCAGCTCATTTTACAGTAGAGGAAACTGAGGCAAACCGAGTTAAGTGATTAACTTAACAAGGTCACACAGTCAATACATGTCTGAAGTAATATATAAACTTCAGTCTTCCTGACTCTAAGGTTAGCCAGTCAGGAAGACTTAGGTTTATATAATACTTGTGACACAAAATAATCATGTTGGACACTCTTATAGCCTTTAAAGGTTTTCCAAATATTTCATTTCATGTCAACCTCAAAAAAAACTGTAATGTATGAGCTATTAATATGTCCATGTTATAAAAGTGTATGCCATAGCTCAGAACAGTTAAGAAATCAGCCCAGGGTTACACAGCTAGAAAGGGTTGGAAATAGGATTTGAACCCAGATCTTCCTACTTCCACATGCCATTATCTATCTATTAGGTCATATTCTAGCTTTCTGCCCATAGGCTTGTTACCTAATCTCTTAGTGACCTGGGCAATTCTCTAAGAGTTCGTTTGTTGATTGGCAGAAGTAGAAGGACTTTTTGATTGGCAGAAGTAGAAGGAATTTCTATTCTTTGCACTGAAGAAATCATCACTCTGATTCTCTCTCTTTATCTCTCTATCTCTATCCATCTATTTATCCATCTATCTACTTGTCTGTCTTCCTGTCTCTGTCCATCTATTTATCCATCTATCTGTCTGTCTCTCTATCTACTTGTCTGTCTGCCTATCCATCTGTCTGTCCAACTATCATCCATCTTTCCATCCATCATCCAGCAATCCATCTACATATTCATCTATCATTTCCATCCATTTATCTATCATCTCTCTGAATGTCTGGCTTTACCTACCTGTCTATATGTTCATCCATCCCTCTATCCATTCATTCATTTGTTCATTTATCCATTCATAAATCCATCTATGTATCCATCATCTATCTCTCTATATCTATCTATCAATCGATATATTGATCTATCTGTTTATACTCTCTTCACCTGTCTGCCAATCTGCCTGCCTTTTTATTCATCCATTCATCCTCCCATCCACCCATCTATGTAGCTATGTATCCATCTATCTATTTATCTATCTTTCCATTTATCATTTATTTATATTTCTCATCTATCAACCTTTCTCTCTATATACATATATATGTATAAACTTATCTATCTTTAGTCACACACATGCATTACACACATCTATCTATCTATCTATCTATCTATCTATCTATCTATCTATCTATCTATGTAAGCATCACTATATGTAGCTAGCCTGTCAATATACAATGTTAAATAGGTATTAGAGAAGGCAATGGGATTTGCCTAGATAATCTAATCCATTTGAATATTCCCCAGCTCATCATGGTGCTCTTTTAATCCAAGCTTTTTCTTAAATACTGTATTTGCAATTTAAGCACTGCCACATGCTGCCACGGCTGTTACAAAGATACATTAGATTGATAGAATGATGCTGCATTCTTTATGACTGAAGAAAATAATGACTTCCTTTTCTCTCCCTAATCATGTTTTTATGGTTTGTTTTCCAAAATACTGCATACTTGACCTTAAAAGGGGAAAAAGACTGCACATTTCATTTAACTAGCAATAAAAAGTTAGGTTCTCATTTTGCATTTAAACCTATAGGGAATACATTTTACTATAAGTTATTTCCATTATGATCCCCCAGGTCTCAGATCATTCTGGCTGACTCTGGCGGCCTCAGTATGGCATGTCTCAATAACTGAAAATAGATGGAGAGTACTTTGGCCTCTTTTACTCTCTGTATCTTCAAGTTGAAAATCACTTTACAGCCTTCCATGAGATTTTAAGAAACAACTATTTCAAGTGAAAGGGGGAAGAAAAAAGATCACTTCTCTCCTCTCCCTCTGTCCTCTGAAGTTACCTGTTAATGGTTCTTCCATTATAAGCCCTAGAACAATCTGATTTAATGACACTGTCTGCTGCATCTTGCTTAAAAGGTAGGAACCTTCTAATGCACTCTTATAAAGAGTCATTTAAAGCATAAATTGAGGAAGGTTGGCTTGTTTCCAATGCCCCAATTCTCTACAATGCACAGAAATGGCCCTGACGTATTCATATGAATGGAAAGCGCAGAATTAAGCTCCCCCCAAAAAATAATAGAAAGGAAACACTTTTAAAAGGCACAGAAAGATAAAGAATAATCTCTCTTGAAAATAAAAGTATAGAGCAGTTGACCTTTCCCTAGCTCCCCAGATAAATTCTTGGGCAGAGGTGTCCGGTGAGACAAGCTGAGCTTTTCAGAATTGGATTGTAAAAATGGCTTTCTTTTAGAATTAAGGTTTATTAAGTCCCTCCCCCCCCGCCTTAAAACTTGTAATGCTTTTAGTTACTTGTCAGTTCAGCTTAGTGACTTTCTTTTCTAATGTTGCATTAAACTTCATTTCACTATTATTTTATCAGTTTGTTGTTAAAAGTCATTTTACTGTTATTTCACTTAGCAAATGTTAGCTTGCCCATCACTGTAAAACCAGTACATTTCCTGGATGGCATTTTCATACTGACATTTTCATACTAATGTGTATATATATATATATGTATATATATATACACACACACACACATATATATATACATATATATGTATATATGTATACACACACACATATATATATATACATATATACATATATACATATATACACTCTTACCTGATTAAAGATAAGTAGACTATCAATTTGGAGACTGTCTAATCCAACCTCTTCTTTTTTCAGATGAATAGTCTGAGGCCCAGAGATATTTGAGTGATTTGCCAAAGATAATGTAAGGAGCAGAGCTGAGATCTGGGGCCAGGTACTATGGTACATCTTCCCCTATTCATAAAGCCCATCCATTACTTTAATTCATAAAAGGCATAAATTTAATGTAATTATTGGGAATTCTCTTGCCTTCTTTTACATGTTAGATGCTTTATTTTCTATAATTTTAAGTGTCCTCATGTTAATTTTTTTTTGAAAATTTCACTGAGCAATAATAAGCTGGGATTTTGGGGAAAATTGATTTTTTCACATCCTTACACTGTTGGTAGGAAAATCTTCCATGAATTACTGCCTTTTCCATTGAGTTTTGCTGCTGTTTTCTTCAAAAGCGAGGCTTAATAAAAGAGATTTTACATCTAGAGCTTCAGCATCCTTTCAAAATTAATTATTGTTTTTATGTATGTGTGTGGTAGGCAGAGTCATGCTCCAAACCTTTGGCAATCTTGAAAAAATGAGAGGCTTTATGTAAGAGAGTATTCATTTCAATTCAACAAATATTTGTTAAGGGTTGACTGTGTGCCAGCAGGTGCTGGAACCTAACAGTCCCTTCCCTCAGAAAGCTTATATTCTACTGGGAGGATACAACACATGGGCAGATGAGGATAGTGAAAGGATCTGAGAATTGACTGGTAGAGAGAACTCCCAGATAAGGAACTCTTTCTATCAATCTAACACTCTGAAGCTTGCAGAACATCTTGGGGAGAAGTTAAGCGACTTGTTCAGTGATAGAGTGGGGTTTATAAAGAACATTACATATATTAGCCCATTTGATCTCTACTGGATCATTCTAATAGAATATAAAAAAACAAGAAGCCACATGTTACTGTATGTCAATATTCTCCTCCTGCCTTCATAGGACTTTCCTGAATTAAAGACTTAATTTAGCATCTGAAGATATCAGAGGGAGGAGTGCTTTAAGAGTTTATCTCAACCAACATCTTCATTTTTCAATGAGGGAACTTGAAAGTGAAATGGCTTATTAGTGGTCATGCAGCCTGTTAAATCATTAACCATTTGACTCAAAAAACATATTTCAATGAAAAAACTCATAGATTTCCTTGGTTCTAGGGATTTTATTAGAAGATAAATTTTCTTACCTGGGCTTGCTGTATTTGGAAATAAGTCTACTTATCTTTCTGCTTTGGATTTCATTTGGTTTCATCTTCTCCTGTAGTCACCAATTCTCTGCAAGGGTTCTATAGGCTATATATATATATATATATATATATATATATACATATATATAATATCTAGGTACTATATGTTAGTATAAGGATGCTAACCAAGCAAAAGATTGACTATATGTTAGAAAAGGGAGAATCAGTTAGACCTTGCTTTATCCCATTCCAGAAAATTCAGCAACAAAGCAGTTATATCTGTAGGATATAACGTGGGTCTCCTAGAGTCCTGTTACAAGAAAACAATCTAAAAAACCCACAAAGCTTGTGGGTCCAGAGCTAAATCTGATTTCTTATAGTTAATACCTGTACAAATCTGGACAAGCCACTTAAGATCTCTTGGTCTCAGTTTCTTCATCTGTAATGTTGGACTAAACAACCTCCAAAACCCTTCCCCCTCAAGAAAGCACTCAGTGTTCATTTTGGTGTCCACATCATTTGTTAAGTGATTATAAGCAAATTTTTTTCATTCTAGGTAGAGCTTGAGAAGGAAAAGCTGAGAAAGAGTGAAAGCATTTGTTGTTTCATTTTCTTTGTAGTAAGAATCCCTCAGTGCTGGATAATTCAATCATAGCATATATTCATATATGGTCCAGTAGCTAGGAGTTAAAATGATAGTGTTCACCATGGTGTGTTTGGAACCAGGATATGATAAATGGAAGTCCATATCTCCTATGGGTAGCCTATGACATTTATTTATGATGGTGAATAAAGCACTAGTCACATTAAGTTGCAATAGTCCTTATATATTACAGCTTAACTGTTAATATGAATGATGCCATAAGACCCTAAAATAACAGTCCTTTAGGTGGAAGGATTTTAGAGGCATCCTATCCAACTTTCTCATTGTAAAATGAGGAAACAGGCCTGAGGAGGTTGTTATCTGTCCAGGTTTGCATCGGTATTAAGCATTAAAAAAATTGGATTTGAGCCCTGAAGCCCCAAGCTCTATTTTTTAGATTGTTTGCTTTGACAATTTGCTTTTGACCATTTGACAATGACTTTGACCATTGATTTGAATGATTTAGGAAACTCTCCAGTGAAAAAAAAACTCCCTCTATCAATGCATATGGGAAACTGTTCTATAGATCATTGTCAGTATTGAGAGATTAGGTAATTTACCCAGGATTACCTAGTTAGTTGCAAATTACTAACAGTTAACATTTATGAGGTTTGCAAACTGCTTTATAGTTGTTTTCTTATTTGAGCATTATAATAACTCAGTGTGGTAAACATTTGTTCCATTTTACAGATATCAAAGTTGAGGATAATAGGTGATTTATTGGGATCACAGGATGGAGCTGAGGTGAGATGTGAACCCAGTTCCAACTTTTTATCCTATGAGCTTTCTTGAGAGGCAGATGGTGGAGGGAGTGTGTTGGATCTGTAATCAGTAAGATCTGGGGTGTAGTCCTGCCTGAAGACCTTATTCGATGACTTTGCCCTTTTAATCCTCATCCTTCCCATCTATAAAATGGAACTAAGAATACCCAAAAGGAATGTCTGGTAGATCAATTTAAATAATGTATGTAAAATACATTGCAGACTGACAGTCCATAAACACTAGCTACTGCATTTTTTAAAAATTTCAAACTGAAGAGAGCAAATAAAAGCCATTTTCTTAGAAAGAGTGGAATAGGGGAAAAAAAGAGGTTTGCACATGAAACTGCAGATTTTTTTTAATTGTGTAGGGCTTGTTTTTCTTTTAAAGCATCTACAACTTATAGGTTACTTGCTATTATTTGAGTTAACATTGAAAAGATTATACATTGGGTCTTGGGAGAACAGAATTTTGTATTGTTGGCAGAGAGAGCTAAGAAGACTTCATTAAAGCATTTGTTTAGAGCAAATGAAAATTACCTTCCTGCCTTCTTACTTTTATCTTTTGGGGGCTAGCATGTCCTCCAGGATGCATCCCCCCCTCCCCACACACACACCCCATTCCCAGTTTGCCACCTTTGTGTGACATAATAGGAGGGGCAGGGCTCTCAAGGATGTATTGCTACTTTTAAAACAACTGCTTTGGGTTGACAGGAATTAATTAGGATTGTAAATTATTACATAAGTCCTCAATTCTTTAGCAGGCGCTTTAGTTAAAATGCTGACACTGGCTAATTACCAGGCTCTATTCTGCCTTGGCAGTGTGGATAGTCCATAAAGGATTTGATGCTTTTCTTCCTGAAACAAACAAAAACAGCTCTGGAACTGTCAGGGAGTAACAGCAGCTCTTGAAGGCTAATCATTACCAGCCTTTGTCGGGGCTTGTGTAATTGTTACATGAATTCTGCCTCAATCAGGGAAAAATATGCTTAAGTGCCAGTAAAAAGTTTTTATGTTTCTATGAAATTTTGCAATTTATGGCTTTATCCATCAGCTCGGGTTACTAAGCAACAGTGGATGTGTCGTTAACTCAAATTATTCTTCACTCCCGGGTGCTGCTTGTAGCCTAGTACCAAAAATCAAATCAAATCAAATCCCTAATCCTCCCGCATAGGGTTAATTTCTGATGATGAAAGTGAAATGGAAGTTGCAAAGCCGAGAAAGGCAGCAGTATTGTACAGTGAAAGCTGAAAGGGAAAGGGGGGGTGGGTTGGTGCTGTAAGGACATTTAAAGCCCAATTGTATTCACCTTAGGAAAAAAAAATGCTTGGAAATTGATTTAATGATCGTGTAGTACCCTGATTGGCCATTAAGCAGGCCAGGTTTTTGGCACTTAAGCAATCATATTTTGTGATGCTGGTTTTAATTAAGAAGTACACTGCAGGATATTCAATGACCGTATTCGTGCGGTATTGCCGGGTGCTTGCTGTGAGTCCATATGCATTTGAGGGGAGATGAAACCCCGGAACTGAAATAAAGCCACTTTCTTGTAACTGTACATTGCCGCTCAGACTGAGTCTTCCAGGCTGTTCTCATTTAGCTGGCACGAAATTACAAGTGGTTCTTTAAAGCGATGCCATTTAAGATGGCAAGAATGAAGGGTGAGGAACTTCAGAGATGCTTGATGAGTCAGAACGCTGTTAGACACCCTAGAAGCCATAGCGGGGAAGCAGCTGCGGGAGCGGGGTGTCTGGGATTGGAACTCTTTTTCAGGTTTGAAAATTCTGAATGTTTAGTGTTATAAGAGATCAAATCTCTATGTGTTTTTTTTAATTTTATTTTTAATTATTTTTAGTTAGCTTATTTGAGAAGTTATAAACAACCAAACCCATTCAACACTGGGGAATGGGATATAATTCTATTCAGAAGAGTTTAGCAGTGAAGTTTGGCTAAGTTTTAACAGCTAAGTTACAGGAGTGTTATTTAAATAGTTGTTAATGGAATTAATCAATTAAATTCAGCAAACATTTCTTATGCTCCCTACTAGGTACAAGGGAGGAAAGAGCAAAAAGGAAATTGCTTCTGCCCTCTGAAAGACTGAGTTTGAAAAGGACTTCATATAAGTTACATGAGTGTCATTTCAAAATGTTCAGTGATAGAAACTGAACAAACATTTATAAAACCCCTATTAGGTACCAAATATTGAACTAGTTACTGGGGATTCAGGGATAGTTCATACCCTTTAGGAACTTAGATTTGACAAAAATATAAAAGGAGAGGACTTTTGGGAGCTTCCATATGAAAATGACAAATGAAAAGACATCATAGCCTAGATCTCTAAAACACAAGAAATCTCCATGAAGCCTCCATCTGCCATTTTTTTAGGTGTTGATATTTTCTCTTCCCTGAGATCATGCCTGAAATTGGTTCTCAATCTTTTGACCTTTTTTAAATGAGAAAAAAAAATGTTGACTACTCTCCACAAGATGGTAGTTGTACCATTGGTATCCTTTGTTTAAGGAAATTCATGAAGACAAAAGCCTACTCTAATATTTGTAATGTTTAAAATAGAATTTACATTTTACTGATCATAAAACCAGTGAATATATAGCTATATATAAACACATATATGAAAAATAGTGTATACATAAGGTGCGTTTACACATTTGATGTATTTCAGCATATTTACATGTTTTGTTGGAACTATTTAAAGGATGATGCTTGGTTTGTCACCTGGATTTGGGAAGCCATCCCCGTGTAATGAATCCAGGGATCCATTCTATTTAAGTTGGGAATCCTTGTTTCACAGCATTTTAGTATTCCTTCCTCTCTTCTCATCCAGACATGGAGTTTCTCTGGCTGAAGGTCACAACCACTCAGTTCATATATCCAGATTGATTGTTAAATCGTGCCATTTCTATCTCTATAAGTACTTTTTGCATCTATCCCCTTCTCTCCACCCTCACCAACTTAACTCAACCTCTCATCTCCTCTCACTTAGGCTATCTAAACAGCTCCCTAATTGGACTTCTAGCCTCAAGTTTCTTCCCATTCCATTGTGACTTTCACTTAGCTGTAAAGTGATTTTCCTTAAGTGCAGATTTCTCATTACATCATAAAACCCAACACTTCCCTATTCATTCTTGCATCAAATATAAACTCATTTATTTGGCTTTTTAAAGAACTTTCCAGCTTGGCCCCTGTCTCCTCTTCTTGACTCATACATTATTCCCCTTCTTGCGTTCTGTGGTTTAGCCAATTTGGCCGCTTTGCTGCTCCTTACACTTTACACAAATTTTTGTCTGGGCGTCAGAGATACCATCCATGCCTTAAGTGCACTCTCTCTCCAGCTCCCTCAGCAAGAGTTCCTTACTTCTGTCAAGACTGTCTAGGATGCTTTACCACATCTGACCAACTGTTAGCATCCTCCCTCCACAGCCTGTTGTATTTATTTTGTATCAGTCCCATATAGACTTAGACACATGCAGATCTCTCCTATAGAATGTAAGCTCCTTGAGGCCAGGAAGACTTTTGTCTTTGAGTCCTTGAATCAGGGAAGCCAGACTTTTAGTAAATGTTGTTTGATGGATTGAGTGGTATTATCATAGCGTATTATAATTATTTCTGAGGTGAGCTGAATAGATAGGTAGATCCTAGTCTTGATCTCATTTACAGGTAGAGATTAAAGAAATCCAAACAGACAGAATTTATTTAGCAAAATCTTTGGCTTAGGGGGCAGCTAGGTGGCGCAGTGGATAGAGCACCAGCCCTGAAGTCAGGAAGACCTGAGTTCAAATCTGGTCTCAGACACATAACATTCCCTAGCTGTGTGACCCTGGGCAAGTCACTTAACCTCAATTGCCTCAGCAAAAAGCAAAAAAAAAAAAAAAATCTTTGGCTTAGGCTCCCTGTTCAAGATTCTATTTTACTTTGCTGCCTTTACTTTACCTCACCCAAGTCTAGCCACAGATTTTTTCACAGAGCCTAGAAGAGAACATTTTTACTATTCTTTGGAGAAAAGCTTTCTTCATACAGTGGAAAAGAAACAGGAGAAAAAATTATGCAGCATCTAGGGACATCTTAATCAAAGATCCTTATGGTACCTTGCCATTTCTCCCCTTTGCTAATTTTTGCTGAAGATGCTGCTGCTGCTGAAAAGTTGAAAGGGTAAATTGTGTGTGTGTGTGTGTGTGTATGTGTGTGTGTGTGTGTGTGTGTGTGTGTGTGTGTGTGTGTAGAGATTAATGGTTAATGAATGGGAAAGATGGGCAGATGGCTAGGCTAATGTTGATTTGACAAGAGGAGGAAAGTTTTTGGTCCCTCTTCTTTCAAACAAGTTCACAGTTATGATAATAGATTGAAAAGATTTGGGGAACATTATATTGCAGACAAGGAGCAAGACCTCAGTGAGTATAAAATTTTAGAAATGAAAGGACCTTAGAGATGATTTAGTCCAGGGATTTTTTACTGTGGATTTAAAAATGTTTTCAATAGCCATATTTTAAGATAATTGATTTCTTTTGTATTCCTGTGCATTTCATTTTATGTATTTAAGAAAAATCCGTATTATTCTGAGAAGGGATCATAGACTTCGCTAGCATGCCAGAGGAGTCCATGACAAAAATTAATCTGATCTAATCCAACTCCCTCATTTCATTATTTGAGAAACTGAGTTCCAGAGAAGGTAACTATGGATGATAGAATGCTAGAATCCTAAACTCTTGGTTATATTCCAATGCTCATTCCACTATGTGCTGTCACTGCTTGGGAAAATTCAGGTGTGTTCCCAATTAAATTTGTTCTCAAACAAACATATGTATAGATAATTCAGGTATCTCTAGACTTGCCCACTCAGGATTTGGCAAATCCAGCAAATCAACCAAAAATACAAAAATATTTGTAAAATGGATTATATAGTTTCCTATATATTAAATTTATCTAGTATTTTATTTTCCTCAGTTACATTTAAAAGCAATCTTTAACATTCATTTTAAAGTTTTTGATCCTCATATTCTCTCTCTTCCTTTCTCTCCACCCCTTATTGAGAAGGCAAGTAAATATTATGTAATTTCAAGAACTAGATAGGGTATGAAATTGAATCCTTAATGCTATGAAAAATTTATTTGGGAAAAAGTTTTTTATGAAAAAAAATTTAAACTATAAAACATTATTCAAAATGTATGTATTTTAAGGACTGGGAAAATTTTAAAAACTGTTTCAGTTCACTAAAGTAGATAAGCAAACATATTTAGCAAAAAATTCTGATTCATGGATTTAAAAAATGGAAATCCACAGCTGTGAAAATGTTAGTCTGGTCTAAAGTGACATCAACAGTTGGCATGATTTTTAATTACTTATTCAAATCAAGAAATATTTACTGAGTCTACTATATGTGCAAATGTATTATAATTTGTTGTTTAGGTTTTTTTTTTTCAGATGTGTCCAACTCTTTGCGATCCAATTTGGAATTTTCTTGGCAAAGATATTAGTTTGCCATTTCCTTTTCCAGCTCATTTTGCAGATAAGGAAACTGAGACAAAGAGGATTTGCCCAGGGTCACACAACTAGTAAACATCTAAGGTAAAATTTGAACTCAGATCTTCCTGACTCCAGGACCAGCTAGCCATTGTGGCAACTAATTGCTTCTCTACTTTGTAAAACAAACACACAAACAAACAAGCAAATATATATATATATGTATACATACATATACATATATATACACAAATATACACATATATTTGCATGTATGTATTTGTGTATATGTATATGCATGTGATTATATATATTCTTCCATATATATGTATGTAAATATACTTATTGCAATAAATTGGTGGGATTATATAAAACTCTAAATATTTTTATTTCACAGCTGGAAATGAATGAAGGGGTCATCTAATTTACCATTCTATTTTATATATGAGATGTCTAAGAATGTCTATAATATATCAAAAACTCAACAAATTTAATGCTTGAAAATTAGAATGTTTTGTTTCGTTGAATTTTCTGGATAGCTGTGGGGTCCAACTTTTGTTAAAAGTCTTCCTAATATATATTAACTCAGCTTCCAGCCTTATTTTTAGAGTATACTGAGCATCTTTGAAACTTAGATGACTAAAGCTTTTGAAGTATTAGGGTCATCATAGTAAAGTTTAATACTTCTTGCATGAACACAAATAGAAAAATGTAGGATGAATTAAAAAAAACATTTATTAAATGATTGCTGTATGCCAAGCTGTGCTAGGTATTATGAATACAAATAGAAAAACAAAGAGCCTGTTTCTGCTCTTATGGAGCTCATATTCTTAATTGTGAAAGACAACACATGTCAAGGAGTTTAGTTATAGGACAGAAAGAAAGAGCCAGCACCCTAAGTATTTAATTGCATTGTAGATAATAAGACTCAGGGACAGTAAGCCAAATGTATATTGATCTTAGGACATCCTCTGGAGTTTTGCATCTTAAATAAATCATCTTTATGAAGGGATTTCCTGTGGTTTTTCTTTTCCCTCAAAGTACCAGGGGTTGAATTAGATGGTCTAAGTCACTTTTAGCTCTAAAAATTTGATCCTATGTTTTGTAAAATGAATGGACTGGACTCAATGACTTTGAGTGACTTAAGAGCATCCCTTTTCCCTTCCCTAATTCTCCTTAATATGTAGTCCCATAGCCCCTGCAAGTTTTCTCTTCTTTGGATTCCCATTCTAAAAGCCAACCCAAGTTCAGAGAGTCTCATTGCCAGGGTGGCTGGAGGAGGATACATGTTTTAGCCACAGAAACTCTCCAAGATCATTCATTCTGTCATGGAGGGATTATGATCCGGGTCTGGGAGGCAGCCCTTCCATGGATGAAATCCCAGATCTGTAAAGTGAAGTGAAATAGGCAACTTCAATTTTTTAGGACAAATTGGGATCCCAACATTGGAATCTTTCTTAAATAAGTGGCCATAGCCTGGTGTGCCATCTTTATGGGTTTGCTTATGACAATGTCATGCCAGTGGGAAGACTCCAAAAGATCTGCATTCAAATCCTGCTTCTCATAAGTGTGAATCCAGGCAAGTCATTTATTTTTTTCTTATTGTTTTATTTTTTATTTGTTTGATTATACATATATATTAACTTTTAAAAATACATATTACTTTATGAATCATATTGGGAGAAAGCAATCAGAATATAGGCAAGTCATTTAAACACTATTTTCTATCTATCAAATGGGCATAATAAGTTCTGTCTGCCACTTACTACCCATGTTCCCTTTACTAATTGTATTCCTAGAATTTAGCATAATGTCCAGAACATAATAGGTGCTTAATTAATGCTTATTGTTTTGATTGGCAAGTCATTTTAATTCCCTAGGGCTTAGTTTTTTTCATCTGTAAAGTAAAAAGACTGGATTAAATCAGATCATCTTTTTAGGGGTTCAGGTACCTCCTTGGCAGTCTGACAAAATCTATGGGTCCCTTAACAGAATAATTCTTTTAAATGCATAAAATAAAATGTATATTACCAAGGAAGCTAATTCTATTGAAATACATTTATCTATCTATCCCTCCATTCATCCATCTACTATCTATTTATCTATCTGTCTATCTATCTATCATCTATCTTCTATTTAAAGAGTTCATAAATCCTAGGTTAAAGACCTCTAGATTAAATGGCCTTTTAAGCTTCCTTCCAGCTCTGAATCTATAATGGTAACAAAGATATAACCCAGTACCTAAATGAAGATATCTTTTCTCAGTAGTAAAGCAGAGACCATTAGTTTACCCCAGAGTATTAAAAATTGTTATTTAAATTCACATATTAAACAACTTTCAAAAGCTCTGAATGTTATTCAGAAGGAAGCAAAAGTACCATGTTTACTTACTGACAAAATCACACAAAGGAGAGATCATCTTAACCCTTTGTCTTCTCTTTTTCTTGTTTTTGTGGGAGCAACAAAGGATTTGATTAGACTGAATCCTAGACAAACTGGAGAAATGATGGATATTTTTCTTGATCCTTCAATTCAACAATTGAATTGATCCAACAATTCAATTCAGTCTAGATATACTATCTCTGAAGACTAAGCATGGCAATACATGGAAGTATATCCTAACACTTGCACTTTGGTCAAGTTATTCAAATGTAAGGATGTATCAGAGTATCAGACGTGGTAAATCAATCAATAAACATTTATTAAATACCTACTAGGTACCAGGCACTCTGCTAAGCTCTGGGGATACAGAAAGAGGCCTGCCCTCAAGAGGCTTACCTTTTCATCTCAGAAATGGGCAAGAACCTATTAACAGCAATAGTATCACCAGTGTTTGCTAGCCTATGTACTAACCCCCCCCCAAAGTCACCTCTATTTCTAGCATGTGCACATCTGGACAGGAGTGAGCAATAGCTCGTAAGTTATATCTATTTTAATGACTGCTACTCTGTCATGGTATGATAGAAAGTATGGAATTAGGTGTTGGAAAACCTGATCTTGGATTCTGACTCTACCACACTGGATACTTTGGGCAAGTCATTCTCTGTTTTGGTTTCCTCATTTGTATAATGTCAGTTCTTAAAGTCTATCTACTAAATCATGGAGGGATTCCTTCAGAGCTAGAAGAGATCTTAGAGATAAATAAATCCATTAATAACATGATCAAGATTCTCCTCCTTTTGGGTCTAGGGATATTCTTGGGCTGTCTTTCATGCCTGGAATCCTTTGCTTTTTTATTTTGAATTCTTTTTATTCCATCCACTGAATTTTCTATTCCTTTAGGTCTCAACAAAAATCTGATCTTTTGCTCCAAGTCTCCCCTAATTTCTCTTAATTCTAGCATATTCTATCTGTGAATTATTTCCTATTTATTATATACATAGCTTGCTTTGTATACATTTGTTTGCATCTTGTTTCTTCCAATAGATTGTAAATCTCTCAAACACAGAGATTGTCTTTTACCTTTTTTTTGTATCCTCATCACTGAATATAGTGCCTACATAGTAGCTGCCTAATAAATATTTACTGATTGATGGATTAAAATTATATCTGGGTCCCCTTTATTTGTTTACTCTATGATTTTTATTATTTATTTATTATATATTATGTGTTACATATAATAGAATTATATATTTTAGTCTGTGATTCATTATACCTCAGTTTTTCAAAAATCTTTAATGAATTCAAGAAAAATAAAGCAAATATTCCTTGAAATGGATTTTTTTTGGACAGCAAAATGATCAGAATGTGAAAATAACTTGAATACTGATCTAAGGAGAAGTATCGGCAGAGTGGTCAGAGAAGGAAGTGTGGTGTAGTGGAGAGTGTACTGGCTCTGAAAACAAAGGACTTGGTTTGAAATCCCAGCTCTGCCATTTGTGACCTTTGTGAACTTGAGGGCTGACCTCCCTTGGGGAGGGTGGTCTCTACCTCTGTGGATTTTGGCTTCTTCTTCTATAAAATGAAGGGGTCAGAGTAGAAGCTCCCTTTTCAGCTCTAAAATTATGATTCTAAGAATATGTTTTGTGTACCCGGATTAGGTAAAGAGAAAGTACACCTCTGAATTCTTCATTCTGTGGAATAATTTGCAGTGTGTGATGGTAGGATTAAGAAGGTTCATAGTAGAGCAAAATAAATTTATGAATAATGTCTGGTGTGAAGTATTGGATAATACTGAGTTGACTAGAAATGATATGTTAATAGGTGCTCCCTAAAATTTTTCCATGCTTAATAATCATTATTAACAGTTATGAACACCACCTACAAATTTGGTGCCCTACAATGTGTACTCTCATCAGAATGGTTGCTGGGAAGGAGCCTAATTAAGAAGAAAAATAAAAACTTGCCAACAGCTCAAAATACATAGGCAGAAATAGAATGTAGTAATGAATACTCATATGTCTACCTCTTGAAAAGGGACATTAAGTCAAGAACAAAGTAGGTGGTATCCAAGATGGTATCCTTAGCCATCTCTGCTCATTGACTTTTTATAATTAATTTTCATAATTTTATAATTAATTTTTATGATTAATTTTAAATGTCCACTAAAGTCCTCTTCTGGTAACCTTGAGTTCTAAGACCCTTCTAGCAGTACAGATCCCCCGATGTGCCCCAACATGATGGGAATATTTCACATGTGATTCACTTATATCTGTCCTCTGAAAACCTGACTGAGTTTGGAAGAGGTTCATCACCAAGATTTCTTGGTAGGTGATGGGATTTTCCAGCCATGTCAGTTTTTAAAGTCCATCTACTAAATCATGGAGGGATTCCTTCAGAGATTCAGAGCTAGAAGAGAACTTAGAGATCAATAAATCCATTAATAATATTTATTAAGCATCTGCTATGTGCCAGAGACTATACTGAGTTTTAAAGATTTAAAAAAGAGGCAAAAGGATTTTAAAAAGAGGCAAAAGTCCCTATCTTCAAGGAGCTTACAATTTAATGGGCTACCCCATCTCAGCTTACAGATTTGGAAATTGTGAAGGACATAAGCATTCCTTATTTAATTACTGTGTGTCAGACATTGTCCTGAGCACTTTGCAAATATCATCTTATTGGATTTTTACAACAGCTCTGGGAGGTAGATGCTATTTAATCCCCCAATTTTCTAGTTGAGGAAACTGAGGCAAACAAAGGATATGTATCTTCCCCAGAGTCATATGAGTAGTAAATTGCAGAATTGGAATTCAATATTAAATCATCTACTAATCTAGCCCTTACCATCATGCCATGATATGTGGGAAAAAATGTGTAAATGTTTTAAAATCATTTACCACATAAACCAGCAAGCACCAAAAATATTAATGTTTTTATAATGTGTTTTTTTAAATGAAAGTGAAGATTTAGCATTTGTGGTAGGATCATTTGAACTCATATCCTCTAGTTCCAGCTCTAGTGGTCCTTTTTTTCAGCAGCAAATTGCTTCCCACTCTGTTGTTGGAAAAAGCACTCATCCCAATAAAATTCCAACTTTAGGAAGTCTCAAAACATTTGAAAATGTCAGATATCACAAAGGAAATCAGGCTTCCTTCCCACCATGCCTTTGCCCTTTATCTTTAAAAATCTCCTTTCTTTTGGTGGGTACTGCTTTAATGGAGCAACTTACTAAAATGTTCTCTCTGCTCCAATCGCATTTTTCTTCTCAGAGACTTCTTCTGAGAGTTTTGTGTTCATTTAGTTTAAACCTTTAGTTTTTAGTTTTGACTGGTTATTAAGGTAAAAGCATAAACAGGGATTTCACCAAAACTACATCATCTCTTTGAACTTTTTTTTTCCAATAGAGCATCATTCCTTTTGGCTTCAAGAAGGTAAAAATCTGACATTAAAAATTCATTTAGACATTTTTTCCCCTTTTGCATTTAGAAAGTGCCATCTAAATTCTTGGCCACATGATGGACTAGAGCATTTAACTAATTACTGTAGCAGTTGTAGCCTTTTTTATTTGCTAGGCGTAATATGAGCTCATCCAAAATCAAATTACAATGAATGTAAAATCAGTGCAATACTGCAAAGGGTCAATTAGGGGTTTCCATTAAGGACCCCAACTTTCAAGGACAGAAACAATCTGAAATTTCTATCAGGAATGCAGCCCATACACATTTAGGATAATGTGAAAATGCCTTGTGCTGAGGTTTGAACAAAGAAATATGGATAACACTTTGTACGTCTTCATAATTTGCTGATTTTATTAGGATGTAGTCTTAGTCTTCTCAATTGGGATCTCCTAACCACCAAATCTACCCTATAGCATTCATTGATAATTTATTAAAATAATGCATTCAGTGGTTATGTGTAAAAATTGAGACTCACATAGAAGGAAAAAATAATTTGAGTAGATGGTACTTTGAGTTTTTGTTGTTGTAGAGCTTCTTATGTCACTGATGCTAGGTAATTTATGTGATAAATGAAAAAAATAACTTTTAGCGTGTGTGAATTTGGAAAATAGCTATATATATATGTCTACATATATACACAGACATATATATATATATGCACACACACATATCTATCTACATATCTGTCTAGATCAGGGCTTCTTAAACTTTTTCTGCTTGTGACCCTTTTTTGTCTCAGAATTTGTTACACAAACCTATATATATAGGATATATTATAGTTATATAGCATGTTCCTATACAGGTATATAAGTATATAAAATAGGTTTGCAAATCAAACATTTACTGAAAATAAATTATGAAGAAATATATTTTAAACAATTTCTGGCATAAATATTATATTATATTTATTATATTATATTATAATTTATATTATATTTATGCCAATGAATTGTTTAAAATAAATTTCTTCATACTTTATTATTAAAGACAAAAGCAAATTTGTATACTAATAAGAAGGATGTACTTGTTTATTTTTGAACAAAGAATTAAATCTTGGCAGATACTTTTTACTGTTGGCAAATTTTTTCTGATGCCCAAATTCACTTATGAATTTAAATTTTGATCTAGTTATGTAGATAGGTCCTTTGACTTCTAATCCAGTCTTTTCTATTATGCCATGATAATATTCACATATACACATGCACACTTACATGTACATATACATGTATGCATATACACACATTTTATCATGTGTACATTTGGAAAATATCAATCAATAAATGTATACATATTTGATAGGCATATTTACATATGTTAATATTATCATAACATGATGACAAAGGCTGGATTAGGAGTTGAAAGACCTCATATTGAGTTCTGGTTTTGCCACTTTATATTTTATGTGATCTTAGCAAATCCTCAAACATTTCTAAGCAGAAAGTCTCAGAAGATGGAACTATGAGATATAGAATCTACTGGGACCCCTATATTTAGTGCATGGCTATAAGAAACCATGACTATCTAAGTCTGTGGGGAAAGGTTGTTTCTTGGCAGCCTCTGACATCTTCCATGAGCTTCCATGAGAATTGCATAAGTTTTCTTAGACCTAAAAATAACATTTTCCTTCCTCAAGATTTAAAAATTCTGTGCTTTTGAGGAGAATTGGTGAAAATATTCAGTGGTATCCTGAAGTTTCCTGAGTTTTGGGGTGGGGAGAGCAATCCACAGGTATGAGAAACCACCTAAAGTATACCTGGATCCTTTTGTCACATAAAAGCCTCTGATATTTCACACATTTATTTCTGATGTTACCTCCATAATTGGCTTAATACATGTTTTCCAAAATTCGAGTTGATATTTAAAGTCCTTAAAACTTTGTGATTTCATCAGAATTGATCATAGACTATCTAGGATGTTCCAAAACTCGTGCAGTTTTAAGCTCTTCAGCTTAAATTATTGAGATAAATTTAATTTTTTAAAATATTGGGGTCGGGCTCTGTACCTTTTCACGATGTGCTGTTCTCATCCCAACCCCTCACCTCCAAAGGAGGGTACCTTTCATGTCACTTGCCCAGGCTCACCTTGATAGGCTTCTCCTAAGTGCATGAATTCTTGGTCATTTGTATAAGTTTAGATGTAAGGAATGAGCACCTCCAGCATCTCTAGCTCATAGATTTTCTGATGTGACTTTTTGCAGATATTTAGAAATCTCTTTAAATGTGAGCAGTAAGAGGGGGGTTGTATTAGTTTGCACCTCAAGAATTGACATAGAAGTGCAAACAGTCTGCTGTTTGCATAAAGCCTTAGAAGTCTTTCTCCCTGAGTGTATAACTTTTCTGCTTTTTTATTGAATATGGAGAACAAAGTTTGATGTTGAAGAAAACCACTGAGGGCATCATCAGATCACAACATTAGAGCTGCAAGGGACTTTGAGGCTCTTAGAGTCTGACCCTCTCATTTTATAGATGTGGAAATGTGAAGAACAGAGCAACATGACTTAGGAAGGAAGAGCCACTATTTAATCTTGTGTCCTCTGACTTTAAGGTCCCGTATATCCTACCACTGAGGGTCAAAATGGGGATCTGTCTGCCCTAGGAGCCCTTCCTTGGCTGTGGAAAACTCACTGCCATACCCTGATGCTCAATAATGGAGAACCCCCATTTAGTCTAGCTCTGAAGGTCAAACATATTATGGAAAATGGGGAAGGGTCAAGAAACAGGCTCAGGGGATACGGTCTTTACATCCTGACTTATTTAAGGCAAAGTAATCATCATGGCAGACTGGTTCTTAGTTTCCAAATTAGCATCATATATTTATGAAATGTTCATTTCTTATCACAAAAGAGGGAAAAGGACCCACATGTGCAAAAATGTTTGTAGCAGCTCTTCTTGTGGTGTTAAAGAATTGGACAATAAATAGATGCCCATCAACTGGGGATGGTTGAATAAATTATGGTATATGAAATTAGTGGAATATTATTGTTGTAAAAATGATGAACAATCTGATTTTAGAAAGACATGGAAAGATTTACACAAACTGATGCTGACTGAAGCCCGCAGAACCAGGAAAACATTGCACACAGCTACAACAGGATTATGTAATGATCAACTATGATAGACTGGTTTCTTCTTAGTAGTTCAGTGATCCAAAGCAATCCCAATAAACTTTGGATAGAAAATGCCATCTGCATCCAGAAAGAGAACTATGGATACTTAATATAAGCCAATACACATGATTTTCAGGGTTTTTTTCTGTTTTTTTTTTCTTGTTTTTTTTTTCTTTTGTCCCATTTTTCTGTCCCAACATGATTCATGTGGAAATATGTAAAAAGTGAATGTACATATATAACCCCCCAAAATTATTTTACATATAATTGAAGAACACAACAATAAACAACAGGAAATGTACATTTCTTGTGCTCATAGATAGATATTGTCCTATTCTGGTTGAGAGGTAAATGCCAAGATGTACAAACTTTTTTTTTCCTGAGGCAATTGGGGATAAGTGACTTGCCCAGCATCACAAAGCTAGGAAGTGTTAAGTGTCTGAGTATAAATTCTCTTAAGGTCATTATTCCTATTCAAATATTCATGGATCCCCTTAAGTCTTCCAAAAGAACCCTTCAGGTTCTGTGGTTCCTACATTAAGAATCTTTACAGTAGATAACTACGATACTTTCCAACTCCATATTCTGTGCTTTCTGCTATATATGGTGATCCACAATACTATGATGCTTCTCAAATATGTATATGTACTTATATGTATTTGTAATATGTATGTAATAATAAATACCATAATCCATATATTGCATAGGTATATACATACATATATACATGTATATAAAACATATACATATAAAACATAATACATGTTGTATTATGATGTAAACAGTGATTTACATGGTATTATATTGTATGTGTATGTATCTGTACCTATCCATTTGTCTACTTTATCTTATCTTTCCATTGTCTGTCTGTCTGTCTGTCTGTCTCTCTCTCTGGCTCTTTCTTTCTCAGAGGTAGTATAGGGTAATAGAAATAGAAAGAATCCTAGATTTTAAATCTGAAAGACATCTTCCAGCTAAATTGAAGAAGTCATTGAATTCAGTGAACTTTACTTTCCCTATCTATAAAATGGGGTTAATAATATTTTTACTACTTACCTCATTTGTTGTGAAGAAAAAGGGATGTGCTGGGTAGAGCCCTGGGTTTAGAATCAAGAAGACTCATCTTCCTGGCCCCAGACACTGACTATATGACCCAGCAAGTCACTTAGTCCTGTTTGTTGTCTCAGTTTTCTCATCTGTAAAATGAGCAGAAGGAACTGACAAACCACTCTAGTATCTTTGCAGAAAAAACAAAAACCAAAACAAAACCCAAATGGGGTCATAAAGAATTGGACATGACCGAACAATAACAAAACCTTTATTTTTGAAAGAAATGAGTTATTTTATGATATTTGCGTGTATATATATATAAGAAATAAATAGTTTTGCTCAAATTCAGGGAAAATGGAGTCATTTAAAATGAAATAGTAATAGAATGATGCACAAATCATTTCCTTCACAATGATCCTGTGAGGTAGATAGTGTATTATTCCTTTTGTAGAGATAAGAAAACTGAGCCTCAGAGAGGCTATATATGACTTTCCCAGCTGCTCAGCTACTAAATCTCCAAGCTATGGTTTTAACCAAAGTATTTTCATCCTGAGAAAGGGATGAGAGGAAGGACTTTTTCTACTATCACATGGGCAAAGGTCCTTTAACTCTGAAATGTTTTCAAAACAATGATGTTTGTTAGAAATTCCTAGGAGATTGTCTCCCTCCCCTCCCCAAACTTGTTAAACTTACAGAATTGGAAAATCTGGCTTTCTCCTTTCTGACTCTAAATTTACAATCCTACAGATTCAAAGACCAGTCATTTGGTTTTACATGAGCTTTTCTTTGCTAAGATCTAAAGACAAGGAAAAAGTAGAACCAAATTCACATTTGGGCAGCATTTACCTTGTCTTGTTCTCTCAAAGCCAAGAATCTTGAGGGGTTTGAAAGGCCCCCATCTTCCCTAGCAGTTGGCAGACTGGCTCATCTGTAGGGAGACAGGCGCTCCCTTTGACAAAATGACTATATTCCTTATATCAAGCACAATGTATGCATTATTGAAAACAATGGAAGGTTAAGTCAAGAAGATAAAGGTTTTATTTTACCCTTAATGTACTTTCAAAATAGTTATCTTCTGAATTTTTAAAGAATCAAACTTTGTTTTTCATTTATTATTAAAATTTTTTTTCTTTGCTTATTTTGGCTGAAAACAAGTAAAATACTTCTGGGTTGAGAACAAAGCTTTTTTTTGGGAGTTAATAAAAAGCTCACCTCTCATGTACTCTGAAGGTTATATAACTGTTGCTCCCACTTGAACACTTTGTTCCCCAAGCCTAGAAATATTTATGAAAGTTGACTTCTCCAGAGTTTTTAGTGAACTGAGACTCAGAGCAAGCTATTCCTGCCACTTTGACATGTATTAGCTGTGTGACTTACACTGTCTGAGTCTGTTTTCTTATCTGTCAAATGGTCATAATTCCCATAGTACCTAATTCACAGAGTTGCTGTAAAGTTCCAGTGAAAACATGGCAAAGCACTTAGTAAACTTTAAAGCACTATATAGACTCTTATTGTTATATCATAGAAGAATTGTCTTCATTTAATGGAGTTCAGATAGAAAGGGTCCCGGGTAATTTTGATTACATTAAATTAAAAATATTTTGTACAAACAGAGCCAATATAACCAAGATTAAAAATGAAGTGGAAAGCTAAGAAACAATTTTTACTGTCAGTGTTTCTGATAAAGGCCTCATTTCTAAAATATATAAAGAACTGAGTCAAATTTATAATAATAGCCATTCCCCAGTTGGTAAATGGTCAAAGGATGTGGACAGGTAGTATTCAGATAAAGAAATGAAAGAGATATGTACGTATATTAAAAATTATCTATAAGTGATTAAATAAATGCAAATCAAAACAATTTTGACATATTACTTCATACTTGTTAGATTGACTAATATGAGAGAAAAGGTAAATAAAAAACATTGAAGAGGAAGTGGGAAAACTGGAACACTTAAGCATGTTGGTAGAATTGTGAACTGATTCAACCATTATGGAGAATGATTTGGAATTGTGCTCAAAGGGCTATGTACATACTCTGAACCAATTATACCACTACTGTATCTGTATCCCAAAGACATTCTTAAAAATGGAAATGGACTTACATATACAAAAATATTTATAGCAGCTCTCTTTGTGGTGACAAGGAATTAGAAATTGAAAGGATGCTCATCAATTGGGGAATGGTTGAACAAACTGTGATAAATGAATGTAATGGAATACTATTGTGGTTTAAGAAATAATGAACAGGTGAATGCCAGAAAAATCTGAAAAGATTTACATGAACTGATGTGGAGTGAAGTGAGCAGAACCAAGAGAACACTGTACAGTAATAACAGCAACATTGTGTGAGAATCAACTAAACTTAGTTCTTCTCAGCAGCACAATGACCTAAGACAATTGCAAAAGACTCATGATGGAAAATGCTATTCACAACCAGAAAAAGAACTATGGAGTGTGAATACAGATTGAAGCATACTATTTTAATTTTTTTGTTGTTTTTTGTGGTTCTTCTCTATTGTTCTGATTCTTCTTTCACAATATGACAAATATGAAAATGTTTAATATGATTGTACATTTATAACCTATATCAGATTTCTTGCTATCTTTAGGAGGGTGGTGGGGAAGGAGAAAGAAAAAAATACTTAAATCTTATAAAATCAAGATTTTGAACTCAAAATCTTATAAAAGTGAATGCTGATAAATATATATGTGATTGGGAAAAATTAAAATGCTATGAAGTGGGAGGGGAAAGGGTCCTAGAACAATAATTATCTTGCTTTTTTTTTCCTCTTACATGTTTTGTGGGTTATTTGTGGGTAGGAAAAATGATTGTCTGTTTTATTTATTGCATAATAGTGTTAGGTTGTAAATTCAACATTTGTAGGCACTGAAAGCTTTAGTACAGCACTGGTGACAGGCCATCAGAGGTAATGTGCACCTGGTTCTGTTCCCACAGGATTTTGGGAATCTCAGCCAGGACACTCTATTCTGAAAATTTTCCATCTCATCTAGTATGGAGATTATGAGGAAAAATAGCATTTATTTAAAATGTCCTTAAATTTTTATGATTTGATGTTATGACAATGGAGTCACAAAAAACCAGAGACAAATGAATGACTGAACAACAATAGCAACAACTGGGCATCATGGGCAATAGTTCTATTTGTGTTAATCCTTTGGTTCTAAAAGTTTTCAAGGCTATTAAGTCCATATTTGTAGTATGAAGAGTTGTTATTTCTCAGTCCATAAAAGATAGGAAATTTCTCACCTATATATAATTTTAGGTCCTGTTAGTCAGTTGCTAAATATATGTAGCTTGTGGTGATATTGTATCCTTTGCATAACTGATATCAATACTAACTTTGGACATTGCATTGATTAAAATTTCTCAAGAAACTTTGAAATATGGACATGGCTCTCTTCAACAATGAAATGTTTCAAACCACCTCCAATTGTTCACTGAAGAAAGCCATATACACCCAGAGAGAGGGATGCGAAATGTGGACCACAACATAACATTCTCATACTCCTTGATTGATGTTTGCTTACATTGTGTTTCCTTTATCTGATATATCGTTCGTGTAGATAAGATTTTTCTTGCACACCAATGATAAGTTTGGAAATATGTATACATATATTCGATTTGCCAATATTTTAACATAATTAACATGTAGTGGATATCCTGCCATCTAGGGGAGGGGTGGGGAGTTGGGGGGAAAAATTTGTAACGGAAAGCTATGTAAGGGTTATTGTTGAAGAATTACCCACACATATGTTATTCAAATAAAATAAAAATTAAAAAAAAAGAAACTTTGAAATATTTGATGACAACAGCTTGCTCCTGATTTAGCATCATAAAGCCTTCCTTTTCCATAAAAAAATCCATTTTCAGCTTTTTATCACTTCCCTATCAACATTCTTTTGGTTGAATTCATGAGGTTATTTCTTATTTTTCTGTTTTTTTTTAATTGTTACTTCTGAAAACTTAAGTTTCTGGACTGTTGTCTATGGAGGACATGACCCATTCCTTTTGGTACTTAGCTTCTAAGTAGACAACATTCCAACAAAGTTACATAGATGAAAATCTTATACTCTCTAAATTTAGATTGTTTATAATTTCATTTTTACATAGCTACTTAAAATAAACCTCTGATCTGGAATAAAATTATATTCTTAAGTGATAGATTATGAACACAAATTCACAGAATATTAAGTATGGAAAATTTAGTGAAATCCAGAATTCCCATTTTTTTTACCATGAGGAATAAATAATTTTTAAATTTTTGGGTCTCAGGAACATTTTATACTCTTAAAAGTTCTTGAGATTTTGTAAATATGGGTTATATTACTTGATATTTGCCATATTAAAATTTAATATGTGTTAGTATTATTTTGAAAACCTCCCTGAAAAGTCCTTGGACCACATGTTGAGAATATAACTTCTTGAAAACTGAGGTTTTAGGCAAAAATTATATTTTAGAAAATTTTAGAATAAATTTATAACAAATTAATCATTTCTTTTAAAAGTTCTATTACTATAAAGGAGGCCTTGACAATAAATAATAAATAATTAAAATCAATAAAACAATAATCTATTCCTTCCAAGTTGAGATAAACTCTATGAGAAAAGCATTCACAGTCCTCAATTAAAGCAATTCATATAAAAGTGGGGAGAGATAATGTCCTTCTGTAGATGATGAGATTTTTAATTAGGATCTGAAGAAAGCCACAGAACCTAGGAGATTGAGATGAGGAGGGGAAGAACTTAAAGAAGATGGATAGCCAATAAAATTATTCCAGAGATGGGAGATGGAGAGTGTGGGAGGACCATTAAAAAGGCCAAGGTCAGTGGATTGCAGAATGTATTGATGTTTTAAGGTATAAGAACAAAAGGGAAAGCTAGGAAGGGAACAGTTTATTAAGGATTTTTGTATATTAAATATCTATTCTGTCAATATTCACTAATCAGATGTCTATGCCATGAAGTTATATATTAGTCGGTGATGTATTTTAGTGAAAACCACAAAAAATTCATACACTTTGCATTCCTGTGGACTTTTCCCATTATTAACACAGAGGGTATATCTGAAAACAGTTGGTGATCATGTTGGTTGTTTAAAAATTCATGTATTTTTTTTACTGGTTTCACAAATTTTCTATGTGTCTTGCTATAAAATTGATGATCCTATTTTAAAAGTTATATGCATATGGAAAGTGTTAATTCAAAGAGGGACATCAGGAGACTGCCTCCATATAGTTGAACAGAAAGCCTTTTTATGCCATCCTCTACAACACTCAATTTTATCTGTGAAGGTCTCCTTGAAAACTCCATTGGAGCATCTTTCCTTCATCTTTCCTGCTTTGACAATGATTACTTATAGCATTACATGCATTTATTTATTTTTACTATTATTTATATATTTATGTATTTATTATTATTAATATTTTTTACTGGTTTCACAAATATTCTATGTGTCTTCCTTGCTGTAAAATTGATGATCCTATTTTAAAAGTTATATGCATATGGAAAGTGTTAATTCAAAGAGGGACCTCAGGAGACTGCCTCCATATACTTGAACAGAAAGCCTTTCTATGCCATCCTCTACAATGCCCAATTTTATCTGGGAAGGTCTCCTTGAAAACTCCATTGGAGCATCTTTCCTTCATCTCTCCTGCTTTGACAGTGATTACTTGTAGCATTCACATGTATTTATTTATTTTTACTATTATTATTTATGTATTTATTTATTATTATTAAGATATTTTTACTCGATTCACAAATTTTCTGTCTTGCTGTAAAACTGATGGTCCTATTTTAAGTTATATGTATAGGGAAAGTGTTCATTCAAAAGCAGTCAGGAGACTGCTTCCATATACTTGAACGGAAAGCCTTTCTATGCCATGCTCTACAACGCCCAATTTTATCTGTGAAGCTTTCCTTGAAAACTCCATTGGAGCATCTTTCCTTTATCTCTCCTGCCTTGACATTGATTACTTGTAGCATTCACATGACAATTATCTCTATCTTGTTGCTGTTCATTTTTCAGTTGTGCCTGCCTTTTTATGACCCCATTTTAGGTTTTTCTTGGCAAAGACACTGGAGTGTTTTGTCATTTCTTTCTTCAACTCATTTTACAGATGAGGAAACTGAGACAAACTGGGTAAAATGATTCCTTCAATGTCACACAACTAGTAAGTATCTGAGGTCATATTTGATCTCAGGAAGATGAATTTTCCTGACTTTAAGCTCTGTACTCTGTGCATATAACTGCTCCTTAAATGACATTTATTTTGTCTTTGTCAGGATAACCCGATAAGCTCCTTTGATACCCATGTACTGTCAAAAATCTTCATCTTGAATTTCATTTGATACCATAATGTCTAATTCTTTTTCAGTCCCATTCAGAGCCACAGAAACTTTCACTCCAAGAAAACCAAACCAAACCAAACCAGAAGGATGGTTAATAGCTAGGAAGACTCAGATTTGAGTCTGCCCCTAATATCCCTTGGCTGTCTAACTACAGACTTTAATTTTCAGTTTCCTTATGAAACTTCTTGATGATTAGGATACAGATGATTCTTCCTTTCTGCAGTGGAGAGTCTCCACACTGGAAAATACCCACACATGGCTCACATTTGTCCCTCACTTATCCACCAAAACCCAACAAAGAAGAAATACAAGGTAATTTATTCAGTTAATTTGATTGGGGAAAAAAGTTTTTTTAAATCATTTACATTTCAAAGCTTCCACAAAAGGAAAGATTATAGTTCCTCATAATGACTTAATAAACCATTTTGGTAAATCCAGAGGAATTTGAATATTAACCCATTCTTGGAATTTCACTGTGAAGAAGGAATGATTAACATTTAATCAATAGAATTTCCTTTAGAGGGGTAGGAGGAAAAAAGTACCAAATATGCCTTTTCACAAACTCTAATTTTTAATTCCTTGGCAATAACATTTTATAATAAATGATGAATAAAACCAGTAGTAAGCCTTAAGATATCACTGATAAAAGGAAATCCTCGGTAAGGAAAACACTCTTCATAAATGTAGGCTGGAATCTTTTCTTCAATTTAAAATCTTAAAGAGTTTTCTACAAAACTGAGAGGTTAAGTGATTTGCTCTGGTGTAGACCTAGAGACAGAGTTTGAATCCATACTTGTCTGTTTCCTGGCACATCAATTAGTTATTATCTGCCTCAGTTTCTTAACTGTAAAATGGGGATGATAATGGCATCTATCTCAGGAGGTTGATGTAAGAATTAAATGAGACAATTCTTGTAAATGCTTAGTACAGAGCTTTACAAATAGTAGGTGCTTAATAAATGATTATTCCCTTCCACTGTTCTTTCATAAGATCAGCTTTTTTTTTAACCACACTACAAATGTTCATTACTTTCCTTTGTATTTCTATTCTAAGACCAACTTTCTTATCACAATGCTGTGTTGTCTTATTCTTATGAAACTACATATCCATATGTAGATTCTGAGACTTTATATACATATATACCCCTCTATAAAAATCAATTGGTAATTTTTAATAGAAAAAAGGTAAATATGTGATTTTATGGTCCTTAAGAGGTCTCAGATATTAAAGAATAAAGGCTACATCTATTCCCACGTAAAATACACATACTTTCCACTGCCTCCCAGTCACTCTCTGTTTTCTAAAATCAATAAGGCTATTTTTGTTTTGACCTGCCTTCAGAAAAAATGATGAAATACTCAAAATGAGATGTGCTAACAACAGGAAGTACATTTTAAACAGTCTACTATGATCTATATGACTCTGTGGTAAATGACATGCCAGAAGGTACTAAAGATTAGAAATTTCTTAGACTGATATATATTAAAGTAGTAGTGTGAACAAAAATGGGAACTGTCACAAACTGATCTCATATGATTTAATGTTGATACATTTGCATTTTAAGATGGGATTAGTTTTTTTTTTTCCATCAGTGATGACTGATTTTGGTTGACAAAAAACATGGCAACAGAGTTGAGTTAGTTGTTGACAGTGATTTTTATTAAAGAAATAAGATATGTTCTGATATTTGGTCACAAAATGCTGTTTTTTTTTTAGAAAAACAAACAAAAAAAGCAACCTGAATAGAAGAGAAACAACATTTTAACACTAAAAGATGATTTTAAGTATTACATGAAAACTACTTATAATATTCAAGAAGGTATATAATATGTTGGTGCTCATATTTTCCAGTGTAAATAACCCGCTACTGAATAATGCTTTCCAATGATGGTATGTGCATATGTGTATAATATTCACATGAAAGCATATATATGGCAGTTGCCATGTTACCAATAAGCTATATTAATATAGATATAATTAAGTGTAAATTATATACATATTTATTCACAGTTGTGTTTAACTTTAAAGATTAATATGTTAAAATAATAAAGATAAAAATACATGAAAATAAAATTGTTCCATTTTACAATAGTTACAGCTGTGTCATATTTTAACTGAACAACATCAAACAGTTAAGCATGCAGACAAAACATCTAGGTTTTGAAAGGGATCTGGAATTTGTACCAGAATGGACAGATTTCTCATTTTTATTTTCAGATACAAAAGAAAGAAATATTACAGGGAACAGAGCCACTTTCTGTCCAATATCAGAGTAATACTTTAATACACATGAGTAGTTTATCTTTTATACATGAACTCTGTACCACGTTTTTACACAAAGATGTAGTTTACCTAGAATTGCCTTGGTAGTGACAAATCTGCAAGACAAACTTAGCTGAGCTTTACAAAAGATTTCTTAGCTTTGAAAAGAAAATTTGGCATTCCACTTACAAATCAACTCTAAATGCTATTTAATCCAAGCAGGAACCCAAATACCACACGTTGGAAATTGAGTGTGGCAATGTAACCATGCTCCATGCTCTCCTTTGCTTTTTGGGTCTTTTGAAGCATCACAGCCTATTCCAAGTCTCATTTACATTTTTGGAGTAGTAGTGTAGGTGACAGAGTCCTGTGAGACGGGAACAAGTCACTTCTAAGTACTTCCAGAGAGCTCTCAAACATGAGTTACAGATAGTTGCTCATCTACATTGGTAGAGGGAATTTCCATACAAAAAGTTCCCCAGAATAATAAAAGCAGAGGGGGAGGAAACCAAAAAGAATATAAGAAAAGGAAACAGCAGAATTTTACTTTGCCAATAAAATTGTGAAAAGTCAATATATGGTGCATTGATATTTTGATATCTTTCTACAATACACAGTATTCTAACCATTGGAGAATGATGTTCAGTTTGGTTTGAGAAGATCTAAGTTTCATTGGATCAAAAATTTAGAGATGGAAGGAATTACATCTTATCTAATTTCATTTTTTTGGATGAGGAATCTCAGGTTCATAAAAGGCAAGTGATTTTTACCATGGCCATCCAGTGACTAAAGTCTTTTTTTAATACCAAGTTCAATATTCTATCCTCCAGGATATGCTATTTCTCACATTTCTTTGTTGTAGAAGTAATGAACAATTTTGTTCAGAGATTTAGAAAGGCTGTTCACATCAATCAACACGTTGCATGTTTCTATAAGAGTTGGAAAAACTGGTAACATTCAATAAAGGTGTAGAATATTATCCATGGATGTAAACCCTTGCCATTTTTTTTTGCTCATATGATCCCTCCAACTCCATATTTTAAGGCTATCACTCAACCTCAAAACATGCAACTGACTTTTTAGCAGAAAAACTTAAGTTATCTGATGTCCGATAGGAAAGAGAGCTCATTTTTGTCGTGGAATTAGATCTGAAACTGGGTGGTATGTATTTCAGGAGCTGGAGAAAATATTTTTTAAACTTCTTTCCCAAAAACCCATAGAAGAGAGGATTCAGGCAGTTGTTAAAATATGCTATGCAGATGGTGATGGGCATTGCGGTATCCACGATATCTATGATTTTGCAGTCCTTTATGATCCCCAACTGAATCAGTACATCCAGAAATGTGAATATTTGGTGGGGAATCCAGGAAAAGAAAAAGAAGAGGACAATTGCCATAATGATCTTGAAAATGTCATCATTTCTTGGCCGGTTTTTCTGAATCTCATAAGCCTTTTTCAGGGTCTTCCAAATCAGAGTATAGCTTGTCAGAATTACCAGAAAAGGGATCAAGAAACCCAGAATATTTTTGCTGAGCCCCAACCCCACCAGAAGGGTAGAGTTGTGGCTTTTGTAATAAAAAGCACAGACCGTGACATTGGTATTCTCAATGAAAAAGACATTGCGGTGAATTACTACCGGCAGGCTGGCCAAGCCGGCAAGCAGCCAAATCACGATGCAGGTCACTTTGGCCATAAGCATGGTGCGCCGAAGGCGGGACTTCATTGGATGAACAATAGCCAGGTAGCGGTCGATGCTCAGGGAGGTGAGGAGAAATACGCTGGCATAGAGATTAAAACTGATGCCGGCAGACGCGATCTTACACAGGCAGTTTCCAAAAGGCCAGCGGTATTCCATGGCAGTGTAGACAGCCCAGAGGGGCAAAGTCAATAAAAAGCACAAGTCCGCCAGAGCCAAATTCATTAGGAAAACGCTGGCTACTGTCTTCAGTTTCATGTAAAAGTAAATGACAATCACCACCAAACTATTGCCAAAGATGCCCACCACAAAGATGATGCTGTATAAAGTGGGAACCATAATGAATATATAGCTATGTCTTCCTGATTTGGGGCAGTCATCTTGGATTCTTTTAATAGTCTCTTGGGTGGAAGAATTTAGATTCATTTTGATCTTCGGGGTGGGAGATCGATTTCAGGTGCTATTCCAGCTTCATCTTTAGAAAAAAAGAAAAAAAAAGAGAAAAAGAAGTGAATGACTAATATTTTATTTTTACTTAAAGATTTCAATATTATTTCTTCCTTTTACAGATGAGGAAACTGAGGCAAGGATGAGTGATGCCCATGGTTACCAGCAGAAATAATTCCTCTGACTCCCAAATCATTATTCTTTCTTTTATATATATACCACAGTGTCTACTGATGGCCAAGAGGCAATATAATTTGTGAATAGGATTAGAGATTCAAAATCTCTTCTCTGACACTCACCAGTTGAGTGACTCAAGGCAAATCATGTGACCCCTATTTACCTGAGGCAATTCCCTATTACTTATTTTCTAATTCACGTTTGCAGCTCATTCTTTTTTTTTTAATTAAGGCTTTTTATTTTCAAAACATATGCATGGGTAATTTTTCAACGTTGACCCTTGCAAAACTTTTTGTTTGGGTTTTTGTTTGTTTGTTTGGTTTTTTTTGCCTAGGCAGTTGGGGCTAAATGACTTGCCCAGGGTCACACAGCTAGGAAGTGTTAAATGTCTGAGACCAGATTTGAACTCAGGTCCTCCTGACTTCAGGGCTGGTACTCTATCCACTGTACCACCTAGCAGCTCCTCTTGAAGTTCATTCTTAATCCCATTGCTAAAAAAAATATGTATTATTAACGTCATCTCTTTCTAGAAGGAAACAAATAAGGAAAAAAGGTGTAGAAGTGAGATGCTGTAAAAGCAAATCAAGCTGTCCCATTTCTTTGCTTTTTCTTTGGCTTCTTAGACAATGTTCAAATTGGATACACGGTCTCTTCTCTCAACACTGTCAAGTATGTTCATTGAAAAGTGTGACAAATGCTCAAAAGGATAAGAATAAATAGTTCTAAAAAGAATCGGTAATAACTGACAAAAAACTTAAGAAGATGGTTACAGATAACTAATAATAAGGGAAATGCACACCAAAACATCTTCAAGGTTTCAACTTATGCCCAGCAAATTTATCAAAATATGGGACTATTTGATGCTATAGGAATTGCAGGAAGATAAGAATTGGTCCAACTATTCTGGAAAGAAATTTGGAATTGTGTTGTTGGTTTTTTTTTTTTTTTTTTTTTTTTTTGGTAATAGCAACTAAAATGCCTAAACCCATTGTTGGTTGTATATCCTAAGTAAGCTAAGGAATAAAGTCTCATATATTCCAAATTATTCATGTTGACACTTTACTCACAGAATTTCTGTCATGATGAAATGAGATACTACATCTCTTAAGGCAAACCTTAAAATGCTATGTAAATGATCAGTGTTATTACTACTAGTACTAGTACTGCTAAACTACTACTGCTACTACCACCACCACCAGTACCACTAGTACCACTACTGCTGCAGCTACTATTACTAAGTACTACTATAAATATTACTACTACTACAACAAATACAATACTACTACAACTACTATTACTACAACAAATACAACAAGAACTACTACTATAACTATTACTACTACTACAACAAATACAATACAACTACTATAACTACTATAACTACTACTACTACTACTACTATAACTATTACTACTACTACAACAAATACAATACTACTACTATAACTACTATTACTACAACTACAACAAATACTACAACAACAACTACTACAACTACTACTACCACAACTACTACTATAAATATTACTACTACTACAACTACAACAAATACTACTACAACAACAACTACTACTACTACTACAAATACAATAGTACTACTACTACAACTACTACTATAACTATTACTACTGCTACAACAAATACAATACTGCTACTACAACAAATATTACTACTACAACAACTACTACTACCATTAGTAGTGATAGTAAGGGACTAAAAGTATAGCATAAGAAATTGAGGTAGTTCTTATAATCTTGGGGAAAGAGATGCCAGAGAATAAGCATGGTATCATTGAAAATACTCTGGATCCAAAATCAGAAGACCTAGGCTGGAGTCCCCAACTCTACTGTATACTGTTTTTGGGAACCTACACCAATCATTTTTTCTCTGGGTTATAGTGTTTTTTTTTTGTTGTTTTTTGTTTTTGTTTTTATCTCAAAAGGCAAAGGGAATAAGTTAGATGACCTTTGGATTCCTTCCAATCTAGATCCATAATCCTCACATCTCTAGGATGTTTTCTACTTCTTAATTTGTGATGCTGTGAATACAACTCAAAAAATAACCCAGGTTATGTATCTCTACCTGTGATACACCAGGAAATCAATGAACTTCTTTTAAAGAAAGATTTAAACAGGAAATATCATGGGAAATGGTTGCTATTGATGTGAAGGGGAAGTCCTCACAGTGACAAACTTGAGGGAAAAGGTATTTTGAGGAAGGACTAGTAATTAATTATCTGGCATTTTATTTAATACCTACTGTAAGCTAGGTCCTGGTTCATTCCAGACCAATTCTGAGGATACTACCTAAGTATCCTAAATATTTTATAAATATATATAAGTAAATAAAATATTTTTTATATTTTTATAATATTTTTAAAAAGTTAGTAGCTTGAGAAACATTGGATAGAGTAGCTAGTACTCTTTGGACAAAAATGCTCATTTTACCCTTGCTAAGCCTTCCCCATCATTATTAGTCCAAAGCCTTATACAAATTAAAATTTGTTTCTCTCAGGTTTGGTAAATTTTTCTTTTAGAGGAAGTGAGGGAGAGGGTGGAGAGAAATAGGGGATACAAAAATTGCCCATCTGTTGATGGAATATTGGTTTTTATAAATGCAACAGCAAGGCCATGAATTGAGGAGACTAATTTATGTGTGGAATTAGCCTTGTCATTTCTAGTCACATCTCACTGTTTATACTGATTCCATTTCTTCATGATGTTATTTTAACTTCTAGTTTAAAAAGACCATCATTTTGAAAAAAAAATCAGTGTTGAGTATTTAGTGTTTTTATAGCACTCTGCTAGAACTAGGGAGATACCACTAAGTTCCAAGTATTCTCTTATGAGATGTAGTATGGTGTGGCAGATAGAGTGTTGACCCTGGAGGCAAGAAGACTCATATTCCTGAATTCAAATCTGGCTTCAGACACTTACTAGCTGTGTGACCCTGACTAAGTCACTTCACCCTGTGGTGTCTCAGTTTGCTCATCTGTAAAATGAGTGGTGAAAAAAATGGCAAAATGCTCTAGTACCTTTACCAAGAAAACCCTAGATGGGGTCAAGAATTGGACATAACTGAAATGATTGAACCAGTGGCAGATGGAGAGTTGGATTGGGAATCAAGATAACCTGGGATCAAATCTTGTCCCTGCAACATTCTGTGTGACTCTGAGTGAGCCATTCAACTCCCTAGTGTCCCAGACAGTTGCAATAGTCCAAAGGGCAAAGCCCCAATTCTCTGAACCATCAAGGGGGCTCAGGTGGGGTGGAAGTAGAAATATGATCTAAGATTGGGGGGGTAAAATTTCAAAGTTAGAATCTCAAAAAGGAAGGGTTCCCTCACCCTACAGATCAATTACTATTCTTGATCAGTGAAATTCTTTCTTTCAACTCTGAATCCTTGATATCCCATTGGAGAGCCCAGAAAAGTCTGTTTGTAGCATCCTAAGATTTTTTTCTTTCTTCTGGGGTTTTGTAATAACACTTTTTTATTTCATGGACTCTTTTCACAATTTGATTGAAATTTATAAATGAATGAGTTTTTAAATGCATAAAATGAAATACAAAGGATCACAGAGGAAAATAATTGAAATAGAGTCATCAAGTTCATGGACCCTAGGTTAAGACAACTAAGCATCATCACATGGATAGGCTCTTGATGTTTTTGTATACCTCCATAGGATTACAACTGCTACCATCCCTTCAGACAAGGAAGGGGCTCTTTATTTTTGTCTCCTTTTCCCTCTATTCATATTCTTAAATCATTATTTTTAAATACCATTCATCTGTCAGAATGGTTATCAGTGACAAAATAAATGACACATAAAATAATGTTTCTGTAATTGTAACCTCACCATGTAGCTCCTTCTGTTTCAACTAAAAGACTAAAAATATCACAGTTTTGTCCCTTCAAAGCATGGGGGCAAAGTGACTCTAAACAGCTGAATAAATTTACAATATATCAGGTGAGAATTGTCAACCTGCTGTAAACACTGGGGAGTGACTTTTAGTCATATAATTTTTCCTTAGGAGTTATCTTGCATTCTTTTAAGGCTTCCCAGGATTTAAAAAAGTAAACAAAATACATAGAAGATTTCTCATTAAAAAAGATTTTTTTTCCTCCAAGACTTTTAATTAGAATATTAATACCTTCTTTAGCTTATAGGCAAGCTAAAAACCAATCTAATTAAATTGTTTATTACAAGCTCCTTTTTAATGAGTTTGCTTTCTAAAGGGGGAAAAACTATCCCTCATTTCTTCTAATAATAAATAGGAAACTTTAAAAGTCCAAATAAGTATATTTTGAAATAGACTGTCAATTTTTCCCCTTATATATTCCTAGAACAAATATATCATAATAGTAAGGTACTAACCTTTGAGTTGAACTCTTTATTTGGACCACTGAATAGCCATATAGGGCAATAAATGTGATGAAGAAAAAAAATTCCTAAATTAAAATATAAACTTCTTGAAGGCAGAGATAGTTCATCTTTGTGTTTAGATTAGTTAGTTTTGACTTTATGTTGCTAGGTTCATTGTGTGTCTAGGACATTTCTTTGCAAGCTTTTTCCTCTTGCCAGTTCCCCTTTATATGTTAGATTCCCTCCTTGGGATATAAGCTTCTTGAGGGCAGGGACTTGTTGAAGATACATTCAGCACATAGGACAGTTCCTGGCAAATAATAAAGACTTAATAAATCCTAATTATGAAAAGAGCCATATGAAAGAGATCTGGAGGGATGAACTAATCCTGTCATTTTTTAGTGGAAAGTAAATGCCATATACCAGGCATAGATCCAGTCTACATGATTTCTTACAGTCATTAATGCTCCACTGTTTCCATGTAGTCTTGATTGAGGTAATGTGGCCTAATGGGTATAGGGCTGGCCTTGGAATAAGAATAATTAAAAAAACCCTCCAAGATTTACTAGCTATATGACCCTGTGAGCCTATTTTATTCAGCTGTAAAAGCTCTCTGTAGCACTTCTATCATGGAGCTGTCATGAGGTTCAAATACAGAGAAGAGAAAAATGCAGCCCAAAGGAACAATTTTTTTTTTCATGGATTTATAGAAGTCTGGGTTCAAATCCTGTATTTAACTATCTGTCTCTCCAACCCTCAGGCAGGCCATTTGACATTTCTGGATCTCATTTATTGAATGATGGAGCTGGAATAAATGACTCAGAAGTCCCTTTTAAGTCTGTGATCCCATGGCAGAAATCTTAATAGCATCGCACACATGTCAGCTATTATTAGTTCCATGGAAGAAGACCCAGTGGCTTGGGGCTCAACATGTGAGCATGCCCTCCACTGGGCTCACACTCTTAGTCCAGCTTATGATTGGCATAATTGGTTGGGAGGATGAAGAGAGAGGAACTGTTTTTCTAGGCTCTCTGTTCTCTCTCCAAGCCACCTTTGGCCATGACCCAAGAGATATCAAACAGACAGAAGAACTCCGGAGAACATCTTTCCCATGAGCAATTTTACTAAAGCCTTATTTTTTTCTTCAGCTTTAGAGTTATGCTGATGAATTTCAGTGAAAAGTCAACACCAAATTTCAGCTTCTTAAGAATTATATCAAGACTGGAATATCTAATTAAATGTAGTACAAAACTTTTGTCAATGACTACAATTAAATTCCTCTCAATTCCAGTAACTCCTACTTATTGTAAATTATAGTTTAAGCACCTCAATTGTTATGGATGCCTCTTCTCCTCCCCCAACCCCTACACCCACATGAGATTTCCTCCCTCCTCTCATTCTCCTTACTCCTCCAAACTCTCAAGTTATTTTTGTCACCATTTTTCTTTTCCTCAAAAGGAAAAATAAACTATGTCTGCATCAGGGGTGAGAAAGGCAGGTTGAGTCTAAGATATCTCAACAATATCTTTGAAGTCTTGTTTTGAGGGTGAAACATTCAGGTCATGCTAAATTGAGAAGGCAGGGGAAGGATTTTTTTTTGAGGGGTGTGTGTACACTTGTGCACGTGCTACAGCAAGGGTGAACCTGAGAAAGGAAATCTAGGACATCCTTTTGCAAGAAATAAACCTGACACTCAGGGCCTCCTATATAATTCGGTGACATTCTTGGATTTAAAAGCTCTATGGAAGCTCTTTTACTTAGGGAAGTACAAAATCCTAAAATATTTAGGGCAAATCACTAAGAAATGCCACCTGTTTTCTTATTCTGGATTTTCCATTAAGGGATATCCAGGGCAAATTAATTAGGCAGGCACTTGTTAATAATCTAATAAATAGCATTAACTATTGTGATAATATTATTTTGATTTTATATGAGATCTTTGATGTGATTATATTTATGCGTATGTTTATCTTCTCTCTGGTTCAGAAAGGCTTTTTTATTTGCAAAGGGAGAGACTCAGTGTTTAATCCACATGCTGTTTCTAATTCCTTTGGCATTCTAACACCAAGGAGACACTCGTTAACATGGTTTTATTTTGTGAATGGGCATGGGTGCAGAAATGAAGCCACTTGGGTTCTGGCCTCTGCTACCAGATGGATGACACTGGACAAATTTCTACCTGAAACCTTTTTCTATAGAAAAAGAACATCACAGAGATGTGCTCTTTAAACACTTATGGAAAAGTAGACTTTCTAAAGTGAAAAAGAAACCTGTAAAGTTTCAGGATGTAATTTATTTTTTAAAATGAAATCACAAGATTGCAGAAAATATCAGAAAAGAAAATTGAGCTCTTTAGATTTCATGAGATTTCCCTCAACTCTTACAGATAGTAAGTTGTAGAGCCTGAATTCTAAACTAGGTCCTCTGAGAGTCCAAATCCAAAGCCTTTTATTTTCAATTATACTTTGCTTCTGAGATGAGAGGTCAGGCAACCTCAAAAAGTACAATAATGTGATTTTACTTCCTATATCATCCTTATTAATGATTTTTAAGACTAAAATGAATTTTGTTTTAGGGAAAATGACCTTCATTATAGGACTGAAAATATATCACTGATAATAGGATTTTACTATCCTGTTTATACTTCTACCATCACACGTAAAAGAAGAAAAAGAACTCCAAACAACTCAAATATCGAGCCCCTCTTGTTCAGTAAGAATGATTCTTTTTTCATTTTTTTCTAAATGCCTGTGTATTTTACTCTAAATTTACTGTATAAATTGGGTCTGAGAGCCACAAAAATGGTTTGCTGTGATTTAATACACAGGGATCTTAAACTATTCTATCTTTAAGAAATAGACAAGGATAAATCACTCTATATCCACCGTTTTCCTCCAACTAGAAAATATTAACTAATATGGGAACATTACCACCTGTACCTATCCCTTCATTCCCTCACTGCCTTAAGTGGTCAATTCACTGGATTAAGTGCAGTTGGTAAAAGATATAGTCACCAAAAACTGTAAGGCAGTAAAATCAAAGTATATATGGAAATCATTCTAATTCTCTGAAGGCTTGAGAAGGTATTTCCATGATGAAAGATCACTTGTTTGCTAAGCTGAAAGAAAATAACATAAACTTAATCTCATTGAGAAATATCACAAACTCATTTGAGGAATGACATGATGGTTTAATGCTAAAATCTTATAATTTGCAACTTTTACTTCTTCTGTTGAGAAAGTTAACAGAAATCTGAATGAAATTTTGAAGTTCCAGGGAGGACAAAAAGATGGCTAAATTGGAGTACGTGTAACAAGACTAACTTTTATGTCAGAATGACATAGCAAATAAAAATAGTTCTTGAGAATTTATTTTTAAAGGAGCTGTTCTTTCTCCTTCCTAATTCCTATTCAGAAACAGTCTACAGACTGCTATCTATAAAATATAATTTCAAGAATAGTGGTGAATGCACTACACACCTGTCAGATTGGCTAAAATGACAGGAAAAGATAATGATGAATGTTGGAGGGGATGTGGGAAAACTGGGACACTAATACATTGTTGGTGGAACTGTGAAGGGATCCAACCATTCTGGAGAACAATTTGGAGCTATGCTCAAAAAGCTATCAAACTGTGCATACCCTTTGACCCAGCAGTGTTTCTACTGGGCCTATATCCCAAAGAGATCTTAGAAGAGGGAAAGGGCCCCACATGTGCAAGAATGTTTGTGGCAGCTCTTTTTGTGGTGGCTAGAAACTGGAAACTGAAGGGCTGCCCATCAATTGGAGAGTGGCTGAATAAATTATGGTATATGAATGTTATGGAATATTATTGCTCTGTAAGAAATGACCAGCAGGAAGATTTCAGAGAGGCCTGGAGAGACTTAAATGAACTGATGCTGAATGAAACGAGCAGAACCAGGAGATCATCATACACAGCAACAACAGTATTACATGATGATCAATTCTGATGGACATGGCTCTCTGCAACAAAGAATTGTCTCAAACCAGTTCCAATTGTTCACTGAAGAAAACCATATACACCCAGAGAGAGGAATATGAAAAATATGGACCACAACGTAACATTTTCATGATCTCTATTGATATGTGCTTGCATTGTGTTGCCTTTCTCTGATTTTTTTTCTTGTAGATAGGATTTTTCTTGCATAACTCGTCAAGTTTTTCAACATTATTAACATGTCGTGGACTTCCTGCCATATAGGGGAGGGGAGAGGACTGGGGGTAAAATTTGTAATGGAAAGCTTTGTAAAGATCAATGCTGGGGAACTACCCATACATATGTTATACAAATAAAAAGCTTTAATTAAAAAAAATAGTGGTGAATGTCTCCCCAATTCTCCAAAAAAGTACCTGCTCTAGATTCTTGATGATGCTTAAATTCCATTAAATGGAATTAATTCCAAGAATGAAGCAAAGCCTTCACACAAGTCAAATCATCTCTGGGAAAGGTAACTTCAATAATCAAATGTATCTTCCAAGTTAACTATTTGGGTAGGGTTGTAATTTGGACAGGCTTTTAACCTTGGGGGCAAACATTTCTAGCTACAGCTTTATGATTGGATGTCCTCTTCGAGAACCCATCCATCTGTGCTTGCCCATCCTATGTGATTTAGGTTTTTATGCTCCCATTAATTCACCATTCAGCAAGAAGACCTCTCTTCTCAATTTTCTTGACAATTCATGGATACCAGTGTCACACTTGATGTGTTCCTTATTCTCACCCTGAGATGAGCTCATTGTTCTTTCCAGTCACACATCTCTCTGATGATATCCTCTCTATTGCTCTGTTGATTTAACACTGAGTTAAATTCACAGTAAGTTCTAAAACTGATTTATGTCAAATCATCTCTGAGAATAGGCTCTGACTTTTTAGGGGATGATGGGGGAATCATGATGTTGGTTGAGGTAAGGAAGGAGAAGAGAACCCCAGAGGAATGGAGAAGATGGTTCAGTAGGGGACCAAAAATGGTTGGCAGCATCCCTCTAAATCCTTAAAACATAAGTGACTATGGGGGGGTGGAGTCAAGATGGCGGAGTGAAAAGGTGACTTTCTGCCTCTCCTCCGATCTTCTCTCAAATCAACAATAAAATAAGCCTCTGAACTGATCTTGAAGTCAATGGACTCAGAAATATTTGGGCACTGCTTTCTGGACAACTTCATATCAGGTTAGTTGGACTCAGACAGAGAGATAAATAGAGGACTCCTGTGTAGGCCAGAAGTGAGGGTGGGACTCAGCTCAGCTCAGCGTGGCAGAAATTCCAAAATCCAAACTCCAAATTCCAAACACCTGGAGTTTATCTGAGGCACTCGGGACACTGCCCTGATTGGGGGCAGGTGTTCTGGCAGACTTGCCTTGTTTAAGGAGTAATTCGGACTTAGTCCTAGCCCCCACCGGCCCAGCACCTTAAGTTAACTCCACGAAGTGCCCCAGGGCAAAGCTTTTCAGCTGCCGTTTTTTTCCCCTACCTTAAAGAGATATCCACGCTGTCTAAAAAAATGAAGAAGCAAAAGAGAGCTCTCACCATAGACAGCTTTTATCAAGGCAAAGAAGCGTTGACCCCAGATGCTGAGGTTCCTTTAGATAAAATACCAGATGAAGGTATTAAAGACCATCACTGGTCACTTTTTCAAAAGGCCTTTCTGGAAGATTGCATAAAGAACCTCAAAAGAGAGCTGGAGGATAAATGGTAAAATAAACTGAAATCAGTGCAAGAAGGATACAATATCTTGCCAGAAGGATATGATGCCCTGCAAAAGAGATATGAAAAAGACACCAATTTATTGAAAAATAAAATTAGTGAAGTGGAAAAAGAGTGCACTGAATAAATTGGACAGTAACAAAAGGAGCTTAAAAAGGTAACTGAAGAAAACAACACTTTAAAAATAAGAATTGAACAAATGCAAGTGAATGACTCAATAAGACTTCAAGAATCAGTCAAACAAAAACAAAAAAAAGAAAAATTAGAAGAAAATATGGAATATCTCCTAGGAAAAACAACTGATTTGGAAAACAGATCAAGGAGAGACAATCTAAGGATTATAGGACTTCCTGAAAGCCATGACGAAAAAAAGAATCTAAACACTATCTTCCAGGAAATCCTGAAAGAAAACTGCCCTGAGATTGTAGAATCAAAGGGCAAAATCACCATTGAAAGAATTCACCGATCACCTCCTGAAAGAGACCCCAAAATTAAGACCCCAAGGAATATCGTGGCTAAATTTCAGGACTATAGCATCAAGGAACAGATTCTGCTAGCAGCTAGAAAGAAACAATTTAAATACCGAGGATCAATAATTAGAATCACACAGGATCTGTCAGCCTCCACACTGAAGGATCGAAGGGCCTGGAACCAGATATTCTGAAGGGCAAAGGAACTTGGATTACAACCAAGAATAACTTATCCAGCTAGAATGAGCATTATCCTCCAGGGAAGAAGATGGTCATTCAATGATATAGGTGAATTTCACCTATTTCTAATGAAAAGACCGGATCTGAACAAAAAATTCGACACCCAAACACAGAACTCAAGACATGCATAAAAAGGTAAAAAGGAAAGAACTCTTGAGAACTTTATTTTTACTAGGGGGATACTTAAAGTTTGGGGGTATACTTAACTAGATATTACTTTGATAATATGAAAAAGAGAACTAGAGGGGAAAAGGTTGTCATACTGGGGAAAAGAGGGAAAAAGTGGTAAAATAAGATCTAAAAAAAGGAGGGAAAACAAGGTAAAATGACCTGAAGAGGCAAAGAAAACCTATTATAATTGAGAGAAAGAGGGGAGGGAGATGAGCATTGTGTAAATCTTACTCTCATAAGGTTGGGCTCTAAAAGTGTATATCAGACATTTGATTTCACATAGAAACTTGTCTGTTGCTAGAGGGAAGTAGGAGGGAAAGGAGGAAAAGTAAGGGACAAAGTAATATAAGGGAAAATAGAAGAATCAGGGGAAAGGAGTAAAAACAGGGGGAGGGGATCTAAAGGGTGGAGTATTGTTTGGGGGAGGGGGTCATCAAAAGCAAAGTACTGAGGAAGGGGGAAGGGAGAAAGGGGAAAAGAAAGGGGAAAACATAACTTGTAAATAAGATGTCAGGAAATAAAGAATTAGTTATTCTAACTGTGAATGTGAATGGGATGAACTCTCCCATAAAGCGGAAGCAGATAGCAGACTGGATTAAAAACCAGAATCCCACAATATGTTGTCTACAAGAAACACATCTAAAACATAGCGACACATATAGGATGAAGGTAAATAGCTGGAGCAGAAAATATTATGCTTCAGGTGAACAAAAAAAAGCAGGGGTAGCAATCCTTATCTCAGATCAAGTAAAAGCCAAGATAGATCTAATCAAAAGAGATAAGGAAGGAAACTATATTTTATTAAAGGGTACCATAGAAAATGTAGCAATATCTATACTAAATATATATGCACCAAGTGCAATAGCACACAAATTCCTAGGGGAGAAATTAAGAGAGATGCAAGAAGAAATAGACAGCCAAACGATACTAGTGGGGGATCTCAACCTTGCTCTCTCAGAATTAGATAAATCAAACTACAAAATAAACAAGAAAGAAACTAGGGAGATAAACCAATTGTTAGAAAAGTTAGATATGATAGATCTATGGAGAAAGTTGAATGGAGACAGTAGGGAGTTTACTTTTTTCTCAGCAGTCCATGGAACCTATACAAAAATTGACCATGTGCTAGAGCATAAAAACCTCAAAATCAAATGCAGAAAGGCAGAAATAGTAAATGCATCCTTTTCAGATCATGATACAATAAAAATCACATGCAATATAAGGCCAGGAGAAAATAAACCAAAAGTTAATTGGAAATTAAATAATCTAATCCTGAAGAATGAATGGGTGAAAAAGCAAATCATAGACACAATCAATAATTTCATCCAGGAGAATGACAATAAGGAGACAACATACCAAAATTTGTGGGATACAGCCAAAGCGGTTATAAGGGGCAATTTTCTATCTCTAGATGCTTACTTGCATAAAATAGAGAAAGAAAAGATCAACGAATTGGGCTTATTATTAAAAAAAAACTAGAAAAAGAACAAATTAAAAACCCTCAATTAAGTACCAAATTGGAAATTCTAAAAGTAAAAGGAGAAATTAATAAAATGGAAAATAAGAAAACTATTGAGTTAATAAATAAAACTAAGAGTTGGTTCTATGAAAAAACTAACAAAATCAATAAGCCTTTAGTTAATTTGATAAGAAAAAGGAAAGAGGAAAATCAAATTGTTAGTCTCAAGAATGATAAGGGAGAACTTTCTTCCAATGAAGAGGAAATTAGAGCAATAATTAGGAGTTACTTTGCCCAACTTTATGCCAGTAAGTTTGATAATCTAAATGAAATGGAGGAATATCTACAAAAATATAGATTGCCCAGGTTAACAGAAGAGGACGTAAATTATTTAAATAGCCCCAGATCAGAAAAACAAATAGAACAAGCTATTAACCAACTCCCTAAGAAAAAATCTCCAGGGCCAGATGGATTTACATGTGAATGCTACCAAACATTTAGAGAACAATTAATTCCAATACTACAGAAACTATTTGAGAAAATAGGGACAGAAGGTATACTACCAGAATCCTTCTATGAGACCGATATGGTGCTGATAGCTAAACCAGGTAGGGTGAAAACAGAGAAAGAAAACTATAGACCAATTTCCCTAATGAATATTGATGCAAAAATTTTAAATAAGATATTAGCAATGAGATTACAGAAAGTCATCCCCAGGATAGTACACTATGACCAAGTAGGATTTATACCAGGGATGCAGGGCTGGTTCAATATTAGGAAAACTATCAGCATAATTAATTATATTAATAACCAAATTAACAAAAACCATATGATTATCTCAATAGATGCAGAAAAAGCCTTTGATAAAATCCAACACCTATTCCTATTAAAAACACTAGAGAGTATAGGAATAAATGGGCTTTTCCTTAAAATGATCAGTAGCATCTATTTAAAACCATCAGCAAGCATCATAAGTAATGGAGACAAACTAAAACCATTCCCAATAAGATCAGGAGTGAAACAACGCTGCCCACTGTCACCATTACTATTTAATATTGTATTAGAAATGTTAGCTTTAGCAATAAGAGAAGAAAAAGAGATAAAAGGAATCAGAGTAGGTAATGAAGAAACCAAATTATCACTCTTTGCAGATGACATGATGGTATACTTAGAGAACCCTAGAGACTCAACTAAAAAAGTACTAAAAACAATTCACCACTTTAGCAAAGTGGCAGGATTCAAAATTAATCCACATAAATCATCAGCATTTTTATATATTACCAATAAAGTTCAGTCGCAAGAGATACAAAAAGAAATTCCATTCCAAATAACAGATGATAGGATAAAATATTTGGGAATCTATCTGCCAAGGAAAAGTCAGAAACTATTCGAGCTAAACTACAAAACACTTTCCACACAAATAAAATCAGACCTAATCAATTGGAAAAACATTAAGTGCTCATGGGTAGGCAGAGCGAACATAATAAAAATGACAATACTACCCAAACTAATCTACTTATTTAGTGCCATACCAATCAAACTCCCAAGAAATTATTTTACAGATCTAGAAAAAATAGTAGCAAAGTTCATTTGGAAGAACAAAAGGTCAAGGATTTCAAGGGGATTAATGAAAAAAAAGGCAGATGAAGGTGGCCTTGCTGTA
>JAJPUD010001947.1:169662-267746 GCA_023553655.1 Myrmecobius fasciatus | reverse complement strand
ACAGAGAAAGAGACAGAAAGAGAGAAAAAGAGAGAGACAGAAAGAGGAAAAGTGAGAGAAATAAAGAGAGAAATAGAGCAAGAGACAGAGACAGAAAGACAACAAAGAGAGGGAAGGAGGAATGGAGGGAAAGAAAGAGAGAGAGATACGTATAGTCAGAGAGGCACAGAAACACACACACAGAGAAACAGAGAGAATGAGAAGAGACAGCAAGAGACAGAAAGGGAGGAAAAGAGAGATATAGAGACAGAAAGAGGGAGGGAGAGAGGGAGGGAGAGAAAGAAAGATAAAGACAGAGAAAGAGAGAAATAGAGAAACAGAGGAAGATGGAGACAGAATTTTATACATTTAGGGAATGTTTTAATGATCCTACTATATAGGGAGAAGTGAAATACCTTCTTTTTGAGGAAGGATTTTTAGGGAAGAATTCTCAATCACAGGATCATTGATTTAGAAAGTGAAAATGAATTCTCATAATTTAGTCCAAAGATCAAATAGTTGTCTATCAATTAGTCAAATAGAAGTGGAGATCATTAATCTAAACATTTACAGGCATATTGACTTAGTTTTAAAAGATAATATTAACTATATTTTATTGTGTTTTTATTTATTTTGTTAAGTATCCCCCAGTTATATTTTAATCTGAATCAAGCCCACTCCAAAGTGTTTTGGCTCACAGCGTGGCTGACACCTCTGACTACTCCATTTCCCTTCTTTGATAGATGAGATGATGGAGTCCTCAAGATTAAGTAAACAGGGTCCATTGGGGGCCACAGGATTTCGGGTCCGAGGCCATGGGCTCAAATCTATTTCCTTCTTTTTACCACCTGGGTGGTTTTTGCTAAAAAGGTTTTGGGACTTTAATTTGTTCCTATGTAAAAGGAGGAGACTGGATTACATGACCTCTGAGTCTATGAGCCTATGATTGAGCCCAAATATGCATTGCTCTACTTGCAGGACCTTCCCTCTCCTTTAGAAGCCCCCTTACCCTGAGAGTCTGTGGATTCTTGCCTCATTTAATAGAAAGAACATTGGCTCAGGAGGGAAGAGACTTAGGTTTGAGCCTCGGGTATGCTGCTTGCTAGCTGGGTAAATTGGGCAAACCTCTTTGGATCTCATTTTCCTCATCTACTGTAAGATTAAGAGAATCAATCATCTGTAAAGGTCTTTTCCAGGCCAAATAATAATAACAGCTCCCATTTATTTAACATTTTACAAAGCTCTTTACAAATATTATCCTATTTTATCTTCCCAACCACCCTGGGAGGTAAGTGCTATTATTATTCCCACTTTACAGATGAGAGAACAGAGGCAGAGTCGAAAGACTCAAAGTCCCACAGCCAAAAAGTTTCTGAGGCAAGTTTTGAACTTCCAGTTTTCCTGAGATTTTATTCCCTGACTGCATCTAACAAATGATGCACACTTATAATTGCTTCTTTCAGTCCAGCTAATCTCATGAACCTCTGAAGTATTGCTTGGGCAAAATGCTCTGATTTCTCTTTGGCAAAGAAATATCTATATCCCTCTTATAGCCACAGACAGGTCCTGGTCATCAAAGCTGAATTTAGAGTGTGATTACTGTCAATGTGTTGTATTCTCTTCTCACAAAATCTCATTTGTATTTGGAGGCGTCAAAGCATCCCACAAGAATATCAGCCAATTTTCATAACATCCTTGAAAGGAGAAGCACAGGAACGGGACTTGTGGTTTCATTGGCAGGGGAATTTCCAGGTGAGGAGTTCTATCTTCCTTCCTTCTTGTCTTAGAAAATTGCCTATAGCTTAGAAGGGTTAAATGATTTGCTCAGGGTGACACAGACATTTTGTGTCAGTGATGGGACTGTAAAATTGAAAAAAAAAAAACAAAACACATTACAAACATTAATAGAGGAAGTTTGCCCAAAGAAATAGCAGGATGGAAGCTGTTTAACAGATAACGAAATTAACATTTAAAAAGAAAAAGGAGAAACAAGTAAAAATCCACTTCTAGCCTGATATTCATTAAAGTCCCAAGTTTACTAGGTAACATTTTGGGAGTATGCGGAAGAATCATATTTTAAGAGCATATATTTCTTTGAGATTCTGTATTTAATAAAAATCTACTTTTAGCTTGATATTCATTAAAGTCCCAATTTACTAGGTAGCATTTTGGAAATGTGGGGAAGAATCATATCACAAGAGCATGTATTCTTTGAGATTGTGTGTTTATTTAGTCCATGTAGTCATGAGCTAGTTAGACTAATTACTTGTATATCATTAAGTACCAAACATAATTAATTATTTCATCTAAGTCATGGCTGAACAGAGCCAGTGATTACTGCCCATTCTGGACCATAATGATAATTTGTATACTTCTCTCTGGACACAGTTTACCAAGCTGGATTAAAAAAAAATAATAATATGAAACCAAATCATCAAAGTCTTGAGATGTCTTTATGACAACTCTATGATAGGCATTTGAATTCTAGTTTTCAAATTTCAAAACGATAATGAGAATTTCTCTAACTAAATGAGTTATAATAGCCTTCTCTTGAAAAATGTGAATATTTTTTCTGCTTGATTTATTGATTATTATGCTCTCAGTTTATTTTATCTGTATCTGTATATGCACATATATGTATATTCTGTCTCATTTTATAGTGCAATTAGCTTGGACCATAAGGAGATTATAAAGATATGGAATTCTACCAAAACCCCCCAAACAAAATAAATTTTTACCCTCTTCCCTGCCTGCCCTCCAAATTGAGTAATGAGATTGATGAGTTAATTGGGAAAATCTTCCTCATTTCAGGATAAGTAGAGACACTGTTCTAAAAGGATGAAAAAAAGTCAAAAGTAATGAAAGGAATTTCCTTCCCAATACATTTATTTTGAAAAAAAATCATCTTTAAATGTAAAAGTTATTTCTTTTTAAAATCAGGAACAGGGAATATATAGTTTTTTTTTCTTTCAAATTATCTATTTCAACCACTAGAGGTCTGTATTACCTATTTTAAAAACATTTCCAACCAACCAAATTCTTATTTATGTCACCCTCAAATTGAAAATATAATTTGATGTTTTAAATTAAAAAAAATCTCTTTAGGGCACAAAAGTATGGCACTCTTTAGGAACTGGATGAGAATGATATAGAAAAGCTTCCTTTAGGAGAGAGATTTAGTTAACATCTCTTTTCACTTCAAGTTTCTTTTATTGCTGGGCATTTCTCCAATCAAACTTTTATAATCTACAAATCAACGGTCAGTGATGAAATAGATTCCAGAAATTTGCTTGCTGTTTTTTGCTTTATTTTTACTAGACTAGACTGTTTTTTCTTTGAACTTTCCCAGGCAAATGAAGAAAAATGTATTTGTGCATTGATAAATGTATTCTTTGAAATTGCAAGTGAAAAATACGGACGCCTACATATTGTAGTTTTTTAGTGTGATTTAAAGCTTCTGTGTAATTTATTAATTATAGAGATTTTTTTCCTTAATGCTAACAAAAGAAAAAAACTGAAAGTTAATTTTAGTTAATTCTAGGTTTACTTAATACAGACATTCCTTTTACTATTTAGCAGGGTTTTGTGTGTTTGTTTTGCTCTTGTTGAAGTGCTATAAATTTTTCTCTTCCAATTTATTTTAGATTGGATTAAAAATGATTCCCCTTAAAAACTTGTTTTTCAAAAGCCTGATGTAATTTTAGAGACTAAACACATCAGTCAGAGCTGATTCTAGGCAAAATCATGAAGAATGTTAAATTTAACATTATAGCTCCTCATTTTAATATATCTCTTCTACCCCTAATTCTGGTACTTAATGTTCTAATTTTCCCTGCAAGTCTCCACCAAGAAATGCTCTTTGTATTAGGGACACTTTTAAAATAGATCTCTGGTTTCAGATATTGTCTCTTTCCAGATTCTTTACATCACACCAAAATATCCATGTATTTTCCATTCCCCCCAATCCTATTCTTTAGTAGGTTCTCCAATAGGTCTGATTAATCTCATAGTCTGCTTTTTTCCTGGGTACACTTTATGCCTGTCTTAGAGATAACCCTGAGGTTAGGGAAAACACAAGTACGTGTATTTTTTTTTTTTAACATGGACTTGCTCAGGACATTGCCTTAGCCTAAAAGAGTACATCATGATACACAGTTTGGTACAGAGAGGACTGATAGTCTTTGAATCAGTGTCAAATCAGTGCCTTATTTATTTACTCTCTTAACAGAATCTTCTTTTATATGTCTAAACATATCATTTTTGGGGGAGGGAAAAAGTGATTAAAATAGATATTTAATTTAAAAAAAATTAACCCAGTAAAATATGTGTATATTTGGGTCTGTAAATTGTTAATTTGGAATACCCTCTCTAGTTCAATGGAGGTCAAGATTTGGAAGCCTTTGTTGATCTCCGAATTGCTTGTACCATTGAGTCTCATTGACCTGAGAGAATTCAAATAAAGCTAGTTCCTGATTCTCCCTCTTTTTATTATTTACTTTAATTTTAATTGATATGTTGATCTCTATTCTGTGCCTTTTTTTTTTTTTTTTTTGCTTTTTAGTCAGTCTCTTTCTAGTCTTCTGGTCAATGATCAAAATTTAAAAACAAGTAAAAGGAACTCCACAATTGCTTTAATTTGCATTTCCCTAATTTTTAGAGATTTGAAGGATTTACAAAATATGGCTATTTATAAATTTGATTTCTTCCCTTGAAAATTTTGACTCTATAGGGGGAAGGTAGTAGTAGGAGAGCAAAATAAATACTTGATAATTGAAATTTATAATGAAGATAAAAAGTGAAAGGAACACCATCAAATTAGAATATGGAGGAGGCTGGGTCACCACTTGTTGGGTCTATTACAGTGAGGATTCCTTTCATGTAGTGATTAGACTAGACAGCCCTTGAGGGCCCAATTCAGCTCACAAATTCTGTGATGTTGATTTCCACTCCCCATCAATTAAGTTTTAAAAGCCTTTTTAATCTTCAGGGGTGAAGGAAGAGAGAATGGCAAAAGGCATATGAATAACATAAGATGAGGAAGAAGGAAGAAGAAGGAGTTCGTGGTCAATGACCTCAATTTTTTTCCTATAAAATATGAGGCAATTTTTTTGAGGGAATGGAGGAGGAAGCATGAGGGAGAGATAAAAATGTTTGTAAGAACCACTGTAGAGAGTGGAACAATGAATTGATAAAGGAGTTGTAGAAAGAACATCAAGATAGCCAAATGGTGCTACGGATAAAGAATCAGGCCTGGAGTCAGAAAGTTTCATTTTGTGTGTTCAAATCTGACTTCAGACATTGTCTGGACAAGTTACTCAGCCCTGTCTGCCTCATCTGCAAAAGGATCTGGAGAAAGAAATGCCAAATCACCCCAGTATCTTTGCCAAGAAAACCCCAAATGGGGTCACAAAGAATCAGACAGGACTGCAAAACCACTGACCAACAAGTGAGGACTTTGTTGGAGATGTATAACATAAATCTGTGGTGGATTCAGTAAGAATAGTTACAAATTAGACTTAGTTGAAGATTTATATCATAAATTTGTGGTGGATTCAGTAAAAATATGATTTTCTCTTGAGCTGCACGTGGGTAGGAGTGATAGAGGGAAGAAGGTAAATTACAGGAGTGACTCAAGCTTAGGTATAATGGACAAAATAATAAGCAGAATGGGGATTCAAGAAAGGAAGCCAGTACCAAGTTGGATTGATTCACAAAGAGATCAAGATGGGGACAAAGAAAGGAGAATGGTTAATGCAAAGGAGATAGACTGGGAAAGAATTGGGGGGAGTCAAAAAATTGGGGGGAGTCATGGAGAAAAGTAGGTTTTATATGAGAGAGATGGAGATGAGAAGTCATATAGTATCCCATTTCCACGGGAGTCTGTCCCCCATACTGAGAATGCATTTTCTCCTCCCTATTTTAGATAAGGAATTCTTTAATCTGGAAGTGGTCCATTTGGCCAGTGAGGGCAAGCTCAAGGATATGGCCATCTTTGTGACAGAGGTAAAGTAGAGAAGGATGAGGAGTTTGATGAAGTGACTGGTCAGGAGGTTGAGGGAGAATCAATATAAATGACTCGGTATATTCTTGATGAATTTCCTTGAATGTAGAGGGGATTCATGTGCAGATACTAGTTTTCCAAGGATGGCTTCTTCCTTTCTAGCTCAGATTTTATGACCCCATGTTGTTAAATGGTGGGACCTTAGGGATTTGGCCAAGGCCACTTAATATAGGGACCACTAGAGGTCGCAGTTGACCTTTTACATAACAGCTCCCTCACAAGTTGAGTCCATCTATTAAGCCCTCAGTGGCAATCTTAACAGGACTTATATTCTGTTTTTAATGAGTATCCCGCAATAGCTAGCTTCTGCTAGAGCAATGGAGCTAGAAGAGCCTAAATGACTTCATTCCCTGTTGGTCCCTTTAAGGTCACATGCTTTGGACCAATCGGGTTCAAATTAGAATATGGAGGATCCAGTTTCCAAGATCAGAAACCAGCAGAAAGTCATAGGATATAGAAGAGTTAATCAATGGAAATGACCCCTCGAGGCAGTGGAAAGAGTTCTGCACTTGGGCTTGGAAGATCTAGGTTCAGTCAAGTATTCATTAGGTACAAGGCATTGGGCTAGACACTAGGGATACTGAAACCTGAAAAATGGAATAGTCTCTAGAAATATATTGGGGAAATATTACATGTAAAAGTAAATACATGATATATATGAAATAAACACAAATTAAATGGGGAGAGGGACTATATAGTGGGAGAATATCACAAGTATAAGTAAATACATGATATATATGAAATAAACACAAATTGGGAGAGGGACTAAATATTGGGAGAATATCACATGTATAAGTAAATACATGATATATATGAAATAAATATAAATTAAATAGGGAGGGGGCTGACTGCTGAGGGAAATAGGGAAGATTTCAAGTAACACACAGAGCTTGAATTGACTTCTCAAGGAATGAGGACTCCTAAGAGATGGAAGTGAGGAGAAAGTGCATTCTCAGTATGGGGGACAAGCTCCCATGGAAATGGGAGAGTGAGGTCAGTTTGACTGGATTGTTGAGGGTGAAGGAGAAGAAAATATAATGAGGGAAAAGGCAGATTGGAGTCAGGCTGTGAGAGCACTTAAAAATCAAAGAGAAGAGCTTTATTTGATCTCAGAGGTCACAAGGAAATACTGGACTTTATTGAACAAGATCATAGATTTAAAACTAGAAAAAGTCTCACAAGTCATTAAATTCAACTTACTAATTTTACAGATGAAGAAACTGAGGCACAAAGGATTGATGTGACCAGCCCAGGGTTGTGCAACTAGTAATTATCTAAGCTGGAATTGAAAGCCTAGCTTTAGGTCCAGTGCCTTATCCACATTTCCCAGGTAATGATGTGTCCAAAGCCCAGCTCTGTTAACTTGAGGCAGCTAGATGGACTTGGAGTCTGGAAGCTTATGAGTTAAATTCTTTCTCTTCTGACAGTAACTAGTGATGTAAAGCTGGGCAAGTCACTTACACTCTGTCCCTCAAATTCCTATGGGATTGACCAGATGATCTCTAAGTCCACTTCTGACTTTCAATATGTCCCTTTGATCAAGGAACTTCCCATAGACTTGACTTTGTTATAAATGTCTGCTTTTTCTTAAGTAAATGCAATGCTAAAAATATGAGACATTAAGGCTGTCAGAGCCCAAGTCTTATTTCAGAGCCTGTCATATGATTTCATGAATTCCCAATTACTACGTTACTCTCTGTAAGCGGCTCCAGCTACATTCGTTGCCAGGCAAGGTGTAAAACTAAAAGGTTTCTTTCTGGTTAAAAGGCTTTGCCTGAAGTTTCTGCCATTCTAGGAGGACAAGCAGATCCAGTGCAGTTTGCAAAGTCTGTTGCTTTTAGTAAAACAGGACAATTTACAAGTGCCCCTTAGCAAATGAGCCGAGTTCATTTCCAAGGCTAATATTTCACTGGGATAGAAACCTAGCCCTTCCCAGCTCTCTTGCCATGTAATCCAAAGGAAATTCAATCTTTTTACACAGAACTCAGAGACGAGAATCTTATCCAATTTTAGAAATGTTCAACTCTGTTTTTCTGCTTGGTACGATTTGACAAATTTACAAGGGAGGGAGATCCAGGATGTCTTGATTTCCACGAGATCAGATTTCTGCTTTTTCCCTTCCATATTTATTTCTAACTGGTTGCATTTCAATAATACAATTATTTCTTTTTGCAAGATGGAAGATTAGGTATGGGTGCTTAGCACAATATCTGGCACACAGTAAGTAATTAGTAAGTGTTGACTAACTGTGGAATATCACATATGGAATATCTCAGAGAGTTTATAATTTCCCTAACCTGCATCTTTCATTTTTTACTGTATATAGCAGTGATATCAAATCCAAGTAAAAAAGAATCCCTGCCACTGCATATTAACTCAGAAATATCACAAAATAAAGTCACCTGTTTTGCATTTTATTTTTATTTATTTTGGTAAGCATCTCTCCATTGATTTTAATCTTGTTTGGATTAGGTCAGAAGTTTGGCTGGGCTACAAGGGCTGAGAATTTGATACCTTTGATATAAATAGTACTGACCCTTACTGTCATTCAATGTGTCCAAGCCCATATCACTGAGCTTTTTGCTTAATGTTCAGGTGTCTTTATGAATGTGACAGCCAGTAGTAGACCATAATTGATCTGGGAGTCAGGTGACTAAGAGTAGATTTGGAGGCTAATACAAAATGAGGAGCTTAGACTAGGTCAGATGTCCAATTACTTCTAGATCTAAATCCTATGTGTGATCTTAAGGAATTTTACCATAGCTTCTTTCACTTAAAAACATTTTTTAATTGAGATCTTGCAAGATTCTATGATTTAATTATTTTCCTTTTCCATTGATCTTTGGATATTTAGTTCTTTCCTTATCCCTCATGTGCAAATGGGGAAGAAACGTGGGGGAAAGATAGAAAAGGCCTGTTTGGTGATAAACCTCAGTTTATCAGACGCCAAAGTCCTTTGGTCTTAGAATGAGAGAGGAAAAATGTCTTTTTTAATATTGTAGCCAACTATTCTGAGGTTTGCTTGCTGTGCATTTCTCTCAAACTGTTGCTTTTTTTGTTTTTCAGATGATCTTTTCGAGGCAGTGATTTGAGGGATGCTTAGAAAGACACTATCCCCTTTCCCTCCTTGTCTTGAAAAAGCCACATTTTCTCTTTAGTTCTGTCTCAATGCCTGAGGTTCCACCATTAGATACATTCCTGTGGTTTAGGAAGTAATGTTTGTTTTAAAATGCAAATAATCCTGGGAGGGGCAGGTCATTAAACCTCAGTAGTCATTAAGGAGTTAGTCTGAATTGGTTAATTATGAATTGGTTAATTATAGGGCTCTCCAATGTAATTGCTAGTTAAGAAACAGGCAAGTTAGACTATGGGGTAGGGAAAAAAGAAAAGAAATGGGGGGGAGAGAAGAGAAGTAAAAGAGTAGAGAGATTCAGAAAGATGGAGAAAGGGATGAGATTGAAGGCATCATCTACCCCTATTTCCATTTTGTCCAAAAGCTGAGCCCCTCAGCACTATAATACAACTGTGCTTACCATTGAAAATTACGTATGATTTAGATTTTTATTAGGGATTTAGACTGATCTGGACCATGGTTCTCCAAATTTTCAGTGGCCCAAATCAGGCACAATATGTAGAAGAATCAAGTTTTCTGAGAGCTGCCTCCACCAACCATCTTCCAAGGGGTTGGGTCTCTGCCTTGTTGGTACATGGAAAATCGGGTTGTTTTCATTGTGTTCTCAATTACTTTCTATTTCTTGCAGTGGTGGAGGCTGTCTGTAATTGAGCCCCATGAGCCAGCTGGCCTCCTTTTGGGAGGGAGACCTACCAGCCAGCAGTTCCTCTTATTCATGTCTCCATCTGCAGGAAACAGTAACTAAGGGCCCCTTGCCTAGGCTGGCACGAGAAAAGAGGCAGAAATCAAATTAGCAGGAGAGAAACTATTAGTCTTCATTTTCTGGTTTCCAACCTGCAAACACAGATTGCTAAATATGCCTGGGTTTCCTTTTCCTCATTAGAAAATCTTGAAGATTAGTAGGAAAGGAAGAACGCATGGGGGTGTGAAGGGGGGGATAAAGACACCCAACTCAACAAAAGCTTCTCTACTCTTCCTCCAAATAATTTTTTAATTATTTGCATTTGAAATATTTTCCACCAATGCAATGACCTTGTGTCAATGAATGAACAAATTGGATTGACTATACATTGCAGTCAATCCAGAATCATTAGAGTTGGAAGGGCCCTCAAAAATCATCCAAATTAAAAATTAGATGATTTTTTTTGAAGAGGAGGAAACTCATATTCAAGGAAGAAAAGCAACTTCCTTAAGATCAGATAGATAGTTAAATAACAAAATCTTCATTTCCACCTGGGTCTTCTGAATCCATTCTGTGCTCCTTTCCCATTATAAAGGAAATTATCAAACTCAACATTTACAGATTTCACTTGGATGATGGGTATATCCAAGAACCTATTTCACCTTCAATGATCTTCCAAGAGGGCTTTCTCCCTTAGTAACTTATTGGAGAAGGTTTCAACTATGGACCATTATAGATTATAGATCCCATCTCTATGGCACTCAGTGTCCTTTGTATATAATGAGGATACTGGAGGATATGTTCACTAAGTTCCCTGCTAGTTCCAATTTTCAAAATATTTGTCTAATAAAACAACAATAACAACAACAACAATACTAAAACCAGGGGAAATAACTGAAAGGTCTCTAGTGACCATTTCATTGGTGGATCTTTTATGGATAAGGAATTCTGCTGTCAAGGACAGGTCTGTGAGGTATAAAATATTTGTAAGGAAGACTGAAAGTTCTAAAACGGGTAACTTGTATTGTTGTCATAAAAAAACCAAGTGCCCATCTTCACATGTCCAGTTCACATCTATAGCTATTAAATTTGAGAGCCACATCTCATCTAAGGTCACCATGTTTTAGAGTCAGCTAAGTGTCAAATCTCAGCTTTTTTGGGATAAATTTTCTCTTCTTTCATTTCCTAAAACTGGGCTGCTTAGATGTTCCAAGTTATAATAATTATAATAATAAAAAAATATTTACACATCATTTTACAGGGGCTAAGTTTTTTACTCATTCGATCATTCCCCAAATCCATTTATATCAAGTAATATCTATATTTTAGAGACCAAGGAGGTGTCATAAGGTAGATGGTTGGCACAGTGAATAAGGAGTCAGACCTGGCAACCTGAATTAATGTCCTGTCTCTGACATGTCTCTGCGACTCTGGCCAAATCCCTTAACATGCACTTTTCAGTGCCCTAGAAAACTGTGAAAGTAAAAGAGTTGATGATTCCCTAACCTGTATAGAAAGATCTTCCTCATCTAGAGTTAATGAGAGGACAACTATTCATTTTAAAAAGCAACTATTCCCCAAAGGTTGATTTGAGGATCAAATGAGATAATGCTTATTAACACACTTTACAAGCTTATAGCTCTCTAGAAATAAATATGTTATTTTCAATATTGGATGGTATGCTGGATCAGTCAGTTGATCAAGGTTGATCAAAATTGATCAATGATAACCTGCATTCAAATCTTTTTGTTGCTACTTATTAGCTAAGGGACCTTGAGTAAGCCACTTGAGGCTCAGTTTACTCACCTGTAAAATAGGAATAATAGCGCCTACTTCAGTAGTTGGTTGTGATCCTCACATGAAGACATTTATATAAGGTACTTCAAAATTTCAAAGTGCTATAGAAATGTTTATAGTTCTTATTTTTTTTTTCCTTGGGAAGAGTTTATTACATTTAGAGGAACACTCAGGGGTATTTTGCACTTACAATTTCTCTCCTATGGTTTAATTTAGACTTGAGAAAAATTTAGGGTGATCTGTATGGTGCATTAGGGGCAGTTAAGTGACACAGTGAATAGAAAGCCAGGTCTGAAATCAGGAAGACCTGAATTCAAATTCAGCCTCAGACATTTACAAGCTGTTTTGACTCAGGCAAGTCATTTAGCCTTGTTTCTTCAGTTTTCTCATCTGTAAAATGAGTTAGAGAAAAACTCTGGATTTATATAGGTATGGAGATCTTTCTTGGATGAAAGCTTATGCAGAAGTGTGATGGAATCAGTTCAAACTGGCTTGTGAGAGCCAATTGTTAAATGCTTAGTGTGAGCATTTGCCCTTTGGAAAAGAAATGGGAAAATGCCACAAATTAAGGGCTGATTTATTATTATTATTATTGCCTCAAGAAAATGACATAGCAAATGTTAACAGTGAAGATTATATTTAAATTTAAATGCATAATTTTTTCCCTTGAGAGATGATTGTTAAATATTAAATAGCACACTTCTGCTTAAGAGGTACCTTTATCCGATTCAGGATAAAATGTTTGGCATTGGAAAAAACTTTAGAAGGTCCAATCCCCTCATTTAACAGATGAGGAAATTGAGGACTCAGAAAGGTTATTAATCCATTTACCCCAAGTCTTACAGACATTAATGATAGAGTTGAGATTTTATTCCAAGTAAGTTGCCAATGATCCAGTATGCAGATTACTGGATCACACGTGTGTATGTGTGAAGAGGTTAACATTAGATTATACTCATGGTCTAAATCTTGACTAGAACAAATACTTTCCTCTTCCTCAATCCTCTTAATGAACTGAAGAATCCAACTGAGGGGAACATATGTTATACATTGAAGAGATAAGTGAAAAATTTATGGGATGAAACAATTATTTTAGTTTGAAGAAAATCCTTGCAAAACACTGTAAGAAAGAAGTCCAAAATTTAAATCTCCCTATTTAATGGGATCCAACCCTTCTGAGGACTCACTTAGACTGGGTAATATGCCCAAGGACAGAGAGTGATGAGTTCAGACCAGTGGTATCCCTCAGATCAAATCTAATTACATCTGCCTCCCAACTAAACGGAATTCTATCTTTCCCTGTTGTGAGAGCTATAACACCTCTTGGGCCCTCATCTTCTGATTATTGCAAACCTAATTGATTTGCGACATTTTATTAATAAAGTTAACTAAAACTAATTACATACATCAAATAAAAAATTTCCTCTGTGATGAATCTCTTATTTAGCTTAAGGCTTCTTTAATATTAGAGTAAGGCTGTCAAGGAAGGATGTGGAATTATCTTCCCTAGAGATTTGCAACAATAGAATATTTGAGATTTAAAAGAAAAAAAAATCCTACAACAAGTTGCTTGGTGATGATATGAAATTGTAACTTTCTAATTTTTACAATATACTGAAGTTGTTTCATTTTTCTTCTATCTCTATAATGGATAAAAATGATATAAGTTATAAAGAAGGTACAGAAAACTTTGAGAGGGACCGTTTGAGTTGAGGCTTGAAGAAAGAAGGGTTGTTGAGAGGGGCAAATAAAGAAGAAATCTCTGAAATGGATCACATGAATTTTGGGCCAGAGTTTTATATACTGTATGGAAGCCAGATGACATAAAGGCTGTAAAGGTTGGGGAGCATCAGCTTTTGGAGCATCATAAAGAAGCTTGTATTTTATCCTGAAGACAACGAGAAGTCACTTATAATGGATCCAAGAGCTGGATCCAGTCAGACCTATGTCTTAGGAAGGCTATTTTTCCAGATGAGTGGCTAATGGATTGGGGATGGAGCCTGGCTTTGCCACTTACTGGGTGACCCTTCTCACTCCTGACCACTTCCTTAGCTGTAGAATAAGAGGCTAAAGGAAGACAATCTTTTTGGTCACATTTGAGGGTGCTAGGAATTTCTGCTGAGATGGGGTCCCTAGGACGTTCACACAGACCCACATTTCCTGGCACCATGTTTTGTCACCAGCTGTGCCCCGTTCTTAGAATACTCTCCTTCCTCCCCCTTACCTCATAGCTTCCTTATGTTTCTTAAGGAAATGATTCAGATCCCACCTTCTACAGGGCATTTCTCAGTATTCCCTTACCTCCTGATTAATAATGCCTTTCTTTCTGAGATTTCTTTCTCGTTTAATGATGAAATGAATAGAACTCTAGAGCTGGAATAAGGAAGGACTTGAATTCAAATCCAGTCTCAGACCCTTACTAGCCGTATGACCCTATATCCTTAGTAGAATGCTCAATTTCTTAAAGACAGAGAGGGACTGTCTCAATTTTGAATTGTACTTAGCATAAGTTTGTCAAACTTAAATAGAAGCCTTAGAAAAACAGTTTAGTTTCTTTCCAAATTCTACCTAGGGCTGCCTTATTTACCTTCAAATGGGCCTAGTCAAATACAAAAACCTTGAATTTATTTTAGTTCTTTCTGGGGGAGAAGCTAGGTGGTATCGTGGAAAGAATATCTAGATTCATCTTCCTCAGTTCAAATCTGGTCTCAGACCTTAGCTGTGTGATCCTGGGCAAGTCACTTTACCCTGCTTGCCTCAGTTTCCTCATCTGTAAAATTAGCTGGAGAAGGAAATAGCAAACCACTTCAGTATATTTACAGAGAAAACCCAAAATGAGATGGTGAAGAGTTGGACAAGACCTACCCTCTCCTAATGCTTAGCAACTTGCTTAGTGTGTGAACTTTTGGGATAATTGTGATAGAAATCCCCTTCAGAGTCCAGTGAAAGCATAAGAGAAGGCTTCAGAATTTTTTTCAGTTTCTGGGCATGAGCCAAAGGGCCAGAAACATGGATTTTTACATATCCCGAAGATTAACATTATCTTCTGTTGTGACATGTGCCAGACCATCTAGCAATTAGTGGATCCAGAAGGCCAGGATGTTCTTGCAGTCAAACCTTAAAACAAATTTAGAGGAATGACCTGGCTTTTGAGAAACAGAAATACTTATTATTTGACAATTCTAAACTTCCCAACAGAGAACTTCTGAACTTGGAAGCTGGGAGCGCTTTGAAGATTTTTAATTGCTTAAATACGCAAAACAAACATTAAAGATCAGCCCTCTGCACAACTACATTTATAATGTCAATAGGAATAATGCTAGCTGATATCTGTCTAGTGTTTTAATGTCTGCAAAACTTTTTACATGCATTATTTCATTTTGATATTATAATAGATATAGCAATGAAGAGAGCTCTGGGCTTAAGGTAAGGAAATGTGAGTTTAAATTCAACCACAGATCCTTACTAGCTATGTGATCTTAGGCAAGTCATTTAATCTGTGAGTTCCTCATCTTTGTGTCTGATGTATTCCCCAGTAGAATGTTCCTTAAAAGCAGAGAACTATCTCATGTTTGTCTTTGAATTTCTGGTGCCTAGCGTATGGTAAATTTTAGGTTTACAAAGCCCTATACAAATATTATCTCATTTTATCCTTATAATAAACTGGTAAGATAGGTGCTCTTACTATCTCTTTTTTATAAAAGAAGAAACTGAGGCAGACTTTGTAAGTGACTTGTCCAGGGTCACCCAACTTGTAAGTGTTTGAAGTCAGAATCGAATTAGTTTCCCCAACTCAGGGTCTAGAATTTTATGCATTATGATGCTACCTAGCTGTCTCATTAAATACTCACAACAGCCTTGTGAAGAGGGTACTAGCCAAACCCATAATGAGGAAATTATGGGGCTGAGAAAAGTTATTATGAAGGGTGACACTGCAAGTTAAGTGCCTGAGGTAGGATTCAAATGGAGGTGTTCTTGACTCCAAATCTAGCACTCTATCTGCTCATTAGGGTATGGATCTATTAAGCTTGGTTAAGTACTTTAATTATGTTTATAGGTTATTTAGAATGACCTTTTATAGAACAACAACAAAAATAAGTTTTCCCACTAGGTAAATTTGCAACAATTTGCTCTGCACTCCCATCTATAGGATGCTACAAGTCAATAAAAAATTGCCCATCATTCTTCAATCTTTTTTCCATGTCTGTCATACTTTGATACCAAAAAAGTTGCAGAGTGAACCAATAAAGAATTGTTCCAGAGCCTGGAAAAAAAGAATTCACACACATCATTCCTCCCCCCAGCTAATTATTTAGATATTTCAAACACTTAATGCTTCAGTGACTCAGAGATAAATTTATTTTTAATTTCTTGTCTTGAATAATACACAGCCATTAGCCCAGGATCCAGATGTAATTGAACCACTAGGTATGAATGACTGAAAAGTAATTGAAGGTGACATTCTATTAATGGGATCCTAGTGGTGTAAATATGGTGACCAAGAACGTCAACAATGGCACATTAGGAAAAAAAGAAATTTTGTTGGTTAAAAATAGTTGATGATTAAATCAAACTACTATTATCTATGGTAGTAAAGATGATAACAAGGACTGTTATTCCATTGCATCACAGAGAGAAAATAGAGTCCTGAACAAAATCATAAAAATCTATTTTAAATTTTGAAAATCTTTTTTAAAGTAGAAATCTAAGATCACAAGATTCAGAAGTGGAAAAGCCCCAAGAAATCACCTAGTCAAAGCTCATTTTACAAAGGAGAAAACCAAAGTCTAGAAAGCTGCAGTGACTTAATTGCAATCTCAAAGCTAATAAATGGCAAGGATGGACTTCAAATCCAGGTCCCTTGATTCTAAATCCACTATTCCTTTCATGATGCTAAGCAATACATCAGTCAAATGATTACTAGTTGGAAGGAAATTATCCACATATCTAATTAAATGATAAAGAATGCAGAAGACATTTTGCAAACTTTAAAGCATTATATAAATTCAAACTATTATAATAATGTTTGTATAGTCATACTAAGTTTGTAGTTTGAAAAAAGTGAGAATCAGTAAAACAAACACTTTCTCTAAATTTGTGCTAAATTCTTCCTTGCTTTACTTATTAGCAATATTTGAAAATGTGTCACAAAAAACAGATCAACAGATGTAAATTTGTGCCCTTTCCCATTCATTATTACAAGCCTGAATAGAACAGCACAAATTAAGAAAGCTGAAATCCAAAGGTCATCTGCTCCAATTCCCTTGTCTCTAGATCAAAGTTTCTTAAACTGGAGCACAACCATATATGGGGTTGTGTAATTGAATATGAGGGTCACAAAATTATGATTTATTATCAGTAAATGTTTGACTTAGTAGATTTGTTTTATATACTTATGAACTCGGGCGAAAAGGGGTCATGAGTGGAAAAAACATTTAAGAAGTCCTACTTTATATACAGAAACTGAGACCTTGATGGATAAAGAGATTTCATCAAGGTTATATATAGTACTTTTCTTAATCATTTTAAAAGACCAAGAAGCTTTAATTTGAAAACCAAAAATAAAAAAAAATGTTCCAAATCCAAACATTAGCTAATACATTAATGCACATACAATGTTAGGGAGAAAGACATAAACCAAAGGTTTGCTGTAGTTCAGTTGTGTCTAACTCTCCATAAACCAATTGGGGTTTTCTTGGTAAAAATACTGAAGTGGTTTGCCATTTCCTTCTCCACTTTATTTTATAGACAAGGAAATTGAGGCAGACTAAAATAACTTGCCCAGTGACACACTGCCATTATAAGTAGTCTGAGGTGAGATTTGAACTCTTGAAGATTAATCTTCCTAACTTTAGACCTAGTTCGATATAAGCCATGGAGCCATCTATCAGTCCCAATCTCTAGGGAGAATGTAACCTGCATTGCTGTATGGTAACTGGGAAAAAGCTTTAGTGTAAAGAATTCTGCCCCTGACCCATATTAATTAGCTCTGACACATATCAACTTGCCTTTTTTTTTTCTTTTCTTTTTCTTTTTCCTGAGGCAATTGGGGTTAAGTGACTTGCCCAGGGTCACACAGCTAGGGAATGTTAAGTGTCTGAGACCAAATTTGAACTCAGGTCCTCCTGACTTCAGAGCTGGTATTCTATCCACTGCGCCACCTAGCTGCCCCAACTTGCCTTATTTTTCAATAACTTTGAGCAGCATCAGTGGAGAGAATTTCCATGTGTCAAGAATTCCTCAAATCAATGAAATCAGAGATTTTAATCCTTCCTTTTCCTCCTGTCCCAATGTTCTCCTGCTTTCCCCCACAAAAGAGCAGATTTTATGGGAAAAAACCAAGTTGTGAAGGAAATAAGATTCATCAAATAGGTTAGGCTTCTATTAAACTATCTGTGAACCTGGTATTTGAGAAAAATGTATCTTAAACTAAAAGCAAATTTTCTTGTCCTTTCCCCATCTTCTAAAAACAAAGGGTATGTATATATATATATATATATATATATATATATATATATGGAATCTGTACTACCAGGGAGAACTTTTCATCTTCTGTTAATTGTGCTAGTTGGATCTTCCTTGTTTGCTGTAAATGAATTTCAACAGAGGTTCTTTGGCTTTATGAGCTTAACTCTCAATTGCATCACTGGATTAAATCAACAGCACTGTGGTAATCAGCTGGGGTTCAGAGTCCTCCAGCGGTCAACAACCAAAGTCTACATTTTGGATAGCCTTCCAAATCAACTTCCAGGATGTTTAGTAAGTAAGGTCAGTTCTAAAAATGCTCCAGAATTCTTTAAAAACAGTCAGTATACAATAATTTTGTGGGAAAACTATTCAAAACTTGATTTATCTATTAAAAACCCAGGTATATTGAAAGTGAAAAATTCTCCAAACTTATTAAAATTTTTTATCATTCTGAAGACAAAAGCATCTTAACTAACCCTGGTGTTTGCTTCAATGTTTTGAATTTTGCTTTAGACAGGAAGGTCAAAAGTTCCAAGGTTTTTTCTATTTTCTTAGTACAAATTCCTTGAAAGTAAGAATTTGGTTTTATTTTATCTTTTTGTATCCAGTCTTGGTAAATAATAACAAATGTTTGTTGTTCCATTCTTTGCTATTTGTTATTTATGGTGATAAATACTTGTTGCCTCAACCTATTTCTGTTTCTTGCCTGAAGTGATTAATGCTTGTTAAATTGGATTGGAAGTGCCTAAAAAATATGGTGAAATGATTGATGGTGAATATATTCAGTTTCCAAAAAGGAAACTCTTTGTCGACCATGAAGTTTTCCCTCCACTGTCCAGAGAGTTACTTTTTTTTGTACACACTGAGTTCTTTTATCTATTAACAGTTTAGAAACAAAATTCATTGCCTTGAGTCATTCAATAAGCATTTATTAAATCCCTACTATTCCAGAAACTGTGCTATACCTTGGGAAAAGAAAAGACAAAATTAAACATAGGTTGCTTTCAAAGAACTTACCTTCACACAATATGAACACAGAAAAGTAACATTAAAATTAAACAGAGACAATATTTTCTAACTTTTATATAACTTATTCCTGTAGTAATCTGTCAAAGTACATTCACAATCCTCAGGGACCATGGATTTTTTAAAATAAGACTTTGAAAATAAAAAATAAATTGTAAACCTATCTGATATAGATTTCATAATGTCAGACACAAACATTTCTATTTTTTCAAATGCTATGTTTGTTCTATTATGATGAGCAAAATAAAAATCTTGAAAAGCATCACAGAATTCACAGTCATTTTTTGTCATATATTTTCTCAACCAATTAGACACTAATAGTAAGACTGCTCTCATGTTCAGAGTTTGGCAATTTACTTATGTTAAAAAAAAAAGAGCGCACAATAGGAAAATAATATACACAAACTATAGTGTTCACATGGAAACTATAGAAATTCCAAAGTGAATGATGTGTAATTAAAGTGACCAAGCTCATCACTGATGGAAAGATGACACAAAAAATGTGTCTCCCTTCTTTACAAAGATAAAGCATGATGAATATGAAGCATTTCCTATACTATCAAACGCAGCTGGTATGTTTTTGGTTGATTTTGATGAACAATTCCCTACTTTTTTTTCTTATTATTTTCTTTTGAGTTGTACAGAAGGTGCCGATCTAGAAGTGGAGTGAGCCCTCTCATTTTAGAATTTTATACCCCAATGAAATCACTGGTGTGATCCAGTCCCTGTCCCTTTCTCCATGGCTTGCTGAATATGGAAGGAAAAAGCACATATTTAGAAAATAAAGTTGTTTCAAGCTTTTGAAAGACTTTAAAAAGTTGGAAATCACTTCCTTAGAATGAGTGAAATTTTGTTGATTGGTTAAAGATTGGCTTTCATTATGGGAAAATGCTATGAGAGGTATACTATATTTGCCACAAATAATATGGTATAATTTTAAAAGCTGAGTCTTGTTCAGCCACAATGGCTATAAATCAAAGAAAAGAGCAACAGATTAACATTTAATTTTCTAATACAATGTTTCCTCAGACTCTTTCTTTGAAAGAGTTCTGGAGAAAGTTCTCTGATCTGCCAAATAGGAGTTCTATGAGAAAATTTCACAGTGAACATTTCATGTGCTTTCAAATTTATAAAATATGAATTTCTTTCATTTGAACTCATGATTTTAGTACCATGTGGACTTTCGATGTGGGAACTCTCTTAAGTGATGCAGATTGACCACTCATCCAGAATTTAGGGTTTTAGATTGCCTGGGGAGGGAATGGAAATTCAGATTTCTTGTCTGTGGCTAATGGAAAGCTGTGACAGGTGATAAAGGCAGTATTTGAACCTTGATCTACCAAATGCCTTGATTTGCTATGGCAAGATTCTGGAAGAAAAATGATTGCTTAAGTTAGTTTCTGAGACAACTCAATTTCTGAGATTCAACTCTCCCTATATTATTATTGTCCAATGACTCCTCCCAGGTTGGAAGGTGATGATGTTATAACTTCAGGAGAGAAAAAGAAAAGCATGTAAAGGGATTACTGTTTATGTGCCACTTGATGATCTAGCTCCTTTGGTCCATTTAGGGAACTGAATCAATTTCTGAATAAGGTACAGGCTTAACTGTGCATCTTTAAATCTTCACTAAATCCTCAAATACCTTTGCCTCTCCCTCCCCTTATAATCAACTTATAATCCAACTTTTAGGTGGACATCAGGCATCCTAGCTAGAATGTCACAAACCATTTGACTATAAGATAGGTAGTATCTTCTACATTTTTGTTACCAAACTATTATTTTCCACCAAGAAGCTTAGGATCTAAGACAGAGACCTGGAGGATACCATAGAGTCCATCAAATTTAACTTTCACATCTTATGAATGGGGATAATAAGGCCCACAATTAATTAAATAATTTGCTGAAGGTCTCACAGAAAGTAAGTGCAGGAACATTAATTCAGATCCAGGTCCTCTGACTCCAGGAAATGCTAAACCTCATTTATTACTTGAATTTACTGTTCTATGGAATTATTTGTTAATTTGTTATTTATTACATTATTATTTATTCATGACCCAAAGAACTTCATCATATGTCAGCTTCACTTAGGAGATAGTTCCACCACTCACTCCTGCAGGTAGTTACAAGAAGCCCTTTCTGGAATGACCTTTCTAAAGCTCTAGGAAGAACAAGGTTTACTTGGGGCATCACAAATTGTATTTAGCCAGGACCACTTGGTAGTGATTTCCCAGTAGGATGACTGTATACCTCTCTTTCCTATCTGTTTCATTGCCTAAGTAGACTAAAGGGCACTGGGTGACCAAGTAGTTATTACAAGACATCACTTAACATGCTTTCCTATCCTCAGATAAGTGTCACACCGTTTACTGCCACTGCCACTGATGGGGTGACATCACCTGATTACTACTCTGTGGACAAAAATATAATTTGAATTGAAAGGGTTTGGACATTAGTGAAAGGTAATTTAACAGAAGATTCTAATTTTAGTTTCTCATCAGTCTGAAAATATGTTTAATGCATCAGCAACAAATGACAAGTCATTAAAGTTAAAAAAAAGTGTGATGATAAAATGGGTAATTTAGTATATAAAAGTTTGCAAAGAGCTAACTATACATTATCTTATTTTGAGTCTCAGTGTAACCTTGTGAGATAGGTGCTAGAATGGGCTCTGCTTTTACAGATGCGGCAACCGAGGCTAAGAGAGATTAGCTGACCTGCCTACCTCTGTCCCAGGATTGTTGTGAGGATCTCATGAGATCACAATTATAAAAGGGTTAGCCTAGTTCCTGGCACATGGTAAGCACTATGTAAGAGTTAGCTATCATTTTGCTCTGTGCCTTCAGAGAGAGCAGATTGGAAATCCAGAATCCTGGCAGAGATGGTCACTCTGCTTTAGTCCCTACTCACCCTTCAGGTTCTCCTGTAATTGGAAGGACACAGGGTCAGAAGAGAAATGGACCCAAAACTAGCTTTCTTTTCCCCAAACACAAGACAAGTCACCTTCTGTCTCGGTCTTTATCTTGCTGTACTCCATGCTTGGTATGGACTCCCTCCTTACCTCAACCTCATAGAATCCCTCTCATCTTTCTAAGATGAAGTCCAAGAGCCATCTTCTGAATAAAGTTTCCCAATTCCAATTACTAGTGCCCTCTTTCTAAACTACCTTATAATTAACTACTTTATAATATATATGCATATTTGTGTATACACATATATTTGTATTTATTCATTTTGTATTTATGATGTATATATTTACCCCATCTCCAACAATTAGAATGTAAGCTCCTTGTGAATAAGAATTACTTCATATATTTCTAGGGCACAGTGTGCAGACAGTGTTTAATACATGCTCATTGATTGTTATATGCTTGTGTTTCTTTAGTGCTTACTATCTGGTACAGAGAAAGTGCTTAATAAATGCTTATCGGTTGATTGTTATATGCTTACATTTAAAATTTCTCCTTCATCATGAACTATAAGGTCCTCCTCCTCCCATACTTCCTTGTTCCATTATATAAGGCTGATTTGCAGGGGCCAAGCTACGGAACAAAATCTGATCCTGCAAAATGGCTTCAGCGTGTCCATCTAAGGATTTGGAAGCAAGCAGTAGAAAACAAGATGAAAGCTAACATTTGACTTCCCCTGAGTGCTCCTCTTTCTTTCCTGAGTCTATCCTGATTACCCTTTGAGACTCAGGACTACTTCTGCCACTTGAGTTCATAAAGAACTTGAACTCCACTCCTGAACACTCTGACTCTACGCCAAGGTGTGCATCCAGGTCTCCTTGGATCTGACTGTGTTAGCCTTGATTTAGATGAAAGCCCTTTAGAGTCATAGCCCTGGAAGCTCAGAAGTTTCCAAGTCTAGAAATTTTCTCTGCCTGCGGCCAGCCTGGAGATGAGCCTTTTTTGTATTTAGTTAGAATAGTGTTGGGACATCAGATAAAAAGTCTGCCTTCCATTCTATACCAATGCAACCTGTAAAAATCACAGGAATTGGGCGTATGGAGACATGTCTTTATGAGGAGATATAAATAGCTAAATTCCTTAAATGGGGGCCACCAGTTACTCAGAGGACTAGTAAGCAACTGTTTCTAATTTTTAAAAATAGATTGTGTTCAAAGAAAAATCCAATAAAGAAACTTGAGGGCCATATATATATATTATATATTACATTGATTCCTATCAATATATCTATATCTATATATACATACATATTTATGTACAAGAGGGTGCAGGGAGTTAAAAACTCTTACTGAATAAAAGTCATGGAAAATAGTAGCAAGTACTAAATTGATGTACATAAAAGCTTATGTCCTATTTTGCAAACTCTCTTTTAAATTCCTTGAAGAGCATTTGGATTTTTGTGTCTACATTGCTTAGCTCCGCATCCAGAATTTAGTAGGAAGTTAAATGACCGTGATGGGTGCATGCTTCATTTGTAGAATTTTATATTATCTGATAAAATGGGGAAAAATGTAATGAGGTTATTTGAAAAGGATTTAAAATAAAGGATTAAGTGTCTAAAGAAAAGTTCTAAAGATCAGTTGAAACAATCACTTAAGTCTGATTTGAGAGAACCCATCTGGATATTGCCTATGATTTGCTTTCCTATTCATCGCTCAAATAGCTAAGCCTCTCCATTAATTGTTGAATTTGGGTGGGAGGGGCATTACATGCACAAGCCCCACAAAAAAGTTTAAATGTAATGCAGGAAACAAATATAAAGCATTATTTCCACAGGTAACATGTAGCCTTTGACCAGTCCAAGTACTTAGCTTGCTATAAAGATGTAGGTTGAAGTGAATTTTCAAAATCCCAATTTTAAAAACACTATGATCTGAACTCCAGCTTTAATATTAGATTACTTTAAGATTGTAATCCAGACTTTGAATTAAAAGTTGAGATCTATAGCCATTGAGGAAAAGGACAGAATGCCTGTTTCACACAGCTTCCAAACTATCAAGTTAGAAGAAGCCAACAAAACAACTTATAACAACCTGTTTTCTTTATTGGAAAATGTTACTAGCAAAAGATCAATATATATTATGTATATAAATATATAATGTATATAATGTATAAACATTTTTTTCTTTTAAAAAAAGTTTCTCTCTCTTGCTTATGGAGCAAAACATGTTAGAAAGTAGTTGATATGTTAAAGTAAAATAAAAATCTCAAAGGGTATGATTACATTCTATTAAGAATTTGGCAAACATAAAACAAAGCTTTGATATAAAAAAGAGTATTTTATTTACTAAAATACATTTCATTGTCTTTAGTCTTTCTATCAGTTACTTCATCTCCTTTCCAAACAACTGTTCCTTGTGCCAAAAAAAACAATAAGTAAAAAATAATCTGATACAGTCACCACATCTGATGACATTGATAACATTGATGACATTCTGTCCTAGTAGTTTCTTGACTTTCTGTTATTAAGGAGAGGATATGCCATTGTCTGTTCCCTGAGACCTTCACCCCCCCCCATGACTCCATTTGACTTTTTTGCATGAAAATCTACCATTGAGTGAAATGGATAAAAAAGAAAATATACTTTCGGATGTTATTGCAATTATAACAACTAAGGGTTATGAGTCATTCCTTTTAGAAAAGAAAAAAAAATATATGTATAAATGTACATATTTGTATACAAACATATATGTAAATTTTTTAAAAATATGACTATTCCCAACTGTAAAATTGGACTTGATATTGAATGATCAACTAGCTTGTGTAATTCCTTGTGACTTCATGATGATTTGAAAGAAAAATATTTTTAAAGATCAGTCAATAATAGCAGCGGTCCTTGAGCAGGATCCTTGTGAATTCATCTTAAATTCTGACAAGTGACTTTTGTGTTGTAAAGATCTAAATTTTAGAAAGTAATTCACAGAAATGAAAGGAAATTCAGATTATATAGAAAAGAAGAGAACAGATAACACCAACCAAAATTTTTTAAATGTCAGGGTGGACATAAAACTGCAAGGATATATTGTTTGTGGCCCCATACTGGAGGAGAGACAAAAATGATTAAAGCAAAACAGAACCTTAAAAATGCATTTATATGCAAAGAAGATTTTGGTCAACAGCAAAGGCTTTCTAAAGATTCACCTTGAGATTCTTTGAAAAAGCTGACAACCTTGTAAATCAGTGACTTTTGCTAACTATCCTTGAAGTAAAGTTTTCCCAGGTCTTGTTCTAATGTTCTGGCAAGGCAGCTTTTTCACATAGCCATGAGTTTACAAGCAGATATATCAGACAAGCTCTGATTGAAATAGACATGAATTGGCTTTGGAACCTTCATAGGATCTCCATGGGTATTCTTGGCCAGAGATTCTGAATCTCTGTCTCTGTCTCTGTCTCTGTTTCTAGTTTCTGGAAATCAGAAAATAAGAATTGTAATATAGAAATAGACTAAGAACAATCAAAATATTCACTTTGGTAGGGTTCAAAAAGAAAATTATGTGGACATATTATTGATGAGATTAATCTTAGACAAGTATCAGATTCCTCCCCTTCCAATTATTTTATCTGAAATCAATTAATAGATTCAAATTTTCTTTTTTTACTTGTCCCTTCTGGCTCTCCTCTCTTTTCTACTCCTCACCCTCAATCTTCTGTCTGATTATGCTTATAGCTGTGAAAGATAGAAGAAACATTATGTATTGGACTTGAAGAAAACATTGAAGAAAGAAGGTCTAGAAACTGGAAAATCCATGAACAATTGGTTAAGTGAAAACTTTTTAAGAGACTTTTTTTCATTACAAAAACTTGGAACTTAGACACAGAAAGCTGGGACAAAAAACCTATATTATGACGCTATGGGGGTAGGCAGTGATAGAAAAAGTTTTCAGTTTTCCAGAGAAGAATACTTTCAGTATAAAGCAGTAGCACTTGTCAAGGTAGAAGGCATGGCTTGGTCAGTGTAAAACCAGATGGGTCTAAACCAGAAATACCAGTCACTAAGGTTTTGCATAGAGAAAAATAAAGATGGAATGGAATCCTAGAAAAAAAATTAAAGAGATATCTGAACCAGAGTTTAGAATTATGAAATTTTAACAAGTTTACTGGCTAACTTGAGGCAATGACTCTGCATCAAATAATCTCGATCCTTTTAAGTAAGTGAAAAGTTAAAAACAGGTGGGTTGAGATTGATTGAAGGGACAGGTATAGACAAGTATTTAGATCAGTATTTCTTCCCCCTTTTTGTATCATAAATCCTTGGAACACTGGCGAAGCCTAAAGCAGAATAATACTTTTTAAAATAGCTTCAAGAAATGCTAGATTTCAGTTAGAAGTTATGAAAAATAACTTCTGTAATTTTTTTTCCTATCCAAGTTCACTGACCTTCTGAAATATCCATAGGACTCCAAGTTAAGAACACCTTAGCTAGATGGTCAAATCAATAAAACATCTTAATGGGCATGGAGAACTCAAGGAAGAGCCCCTACCAGTAAATTTATGGAGTGATATAGACTATATTTACATGGGATAGACAGATATAGAAGGCCTGAAAGGTAGAATAGTAAAGGCCAAGAATTCCTGTGCCCTTTGGCTTTTGATAAACCTCTATTTTGCATGAAATAAAATAAATTTTAGGAGATTCAATATGAAAGGAAATGTAATGTTTTATATGTAATATGTGTATATTACATATAAAACCAATACATTTATATATATGTTGTACATACATACACACACACATATATATGTATGTGTACATAAGAAATGAAGTAGGTTAATGAATTTCTCACAGCTCTCCCTAACAAGCTTTCATATGTAAGTATATTCCAGGTTGGGAAATCCTGGAATAATATAAGGCATTGAATTCTGGATCAGGAAAACCTGGGTTCAAATTCTTCCTTAGATACTTAATAGCAATTAATAACAATAGCAATAGAGTGAACAAGTCACTCTATCTACCTCTTTGTCTCTCAGTTTTTTTAATTGTAAAATAAGGAGTTGGAGCACAGCTCTGAAGTCAGGAGGACCTGAGTTCAAATCTCACCTCAGTCACTTAACACTTCCTAGCTGTGTGACCCTGGACAAGTCACTTAACCCCAATTGCCTCAGCAAAATAAATAAATAAATAAATAAATAAGAGGTTGCTCCTTGTGACTCTTAACTTTTATAATCAGTGGTTACAATCTACATCATTGGAGATGATATCTACATTCTATCTTATAAATGAAGTTGATGTAGGGGAAGGCCCTGATTGAAGACTTAGGGATATAAAAATCAAAGTGGAAACAACCAAAGAGGTCTTCTAGAAGATGAAACACCTACAGAATTTCAGGTGTGTCAACCGGCTGATAGAGGCAGAAGGAGAGAAACCAGTTGGTAGTTGGAATGGGAGAAACTTCTTGCCTTATTTGTCAATATCCTGCCCTCGAATCATTTTTAAAGAAAAACACAAGCTTTAGTCCCAGAGGAAAATAGAATACTGAAAAATTTCACTTCAAAGGAACTCCCTAAAATTCATAACCAGCCATTCCTATATCGGAAAAATAGATATATTTAATATTGAAATTGTGACAATTTGTAATCATTATATTTAAGGTAAATTTGCAAATTGTAAGTGGAAAAAATCTACTTGTCAGATATGATAAGAATGAATTTAAAAGGAACTGGAAAATACCATCAAGATACATATGATCTCTGTAGCAGGAGAATTGATTTACCCTGATAGATTCAGAGACATGTGGGTCTAGAGATACCCAGGAAGACCCAACCGACTTCAGACCTTGAAACTTTGGTTAGCGATGTGGCTGAGAGTAATTTTAAGGGCAAACTCACAGAGGCTGTTGATCTCTTTCAGGAAGAGATAAAGCTTGTTGTTGCCAGGAAGTTGGAGAATGGACAAAAGAAGGCAATAAACATTTATATAGTATCTAATATAGCCAGTTCCTAGGCTAAGTACAATGTTTTTAAAAAAGCATCTCACTTAAGACTCATGACAACCTTGGGAGGTAAGTGCATTATTATCTCTACTTTACAGATGAAGAAACTGAGGTAGACAGAAGTCACCCAGTTATGAAGCATCTGAGCCCGGGTTTAAACTCAGGTGGTCCCAACACTAGGCCCAGGTCAGAAAATATTCCCGAAGGAAAACAATGGAAGAATATATGGGTGACTCCATGGATGAGGAACCCTAGATAGATGAGGAATGGAGGCCAAGAAAACTGGATAAGCCCCACAAATGTGGGGGAAAGAAAAGAAATTTTAGCCTCCTTTTCTTGAAAGGACCATTTGGAGACCCTCTAATCCCACTCCATTTTGTTTTTGGAAAATGCAGCCAAAGGAGGTGACAAGACTTGTCCAAGATCCCATGGGAAGAGTTGTGTTTTCTGTCTCCACATCCATTGTTCTTTATGCTGCATGTATTCTGTCATTAAACAAGTGGAGAAAATTAGGGAACAGGCCATGGAACTACCAGCTCTGGTGGTTATTAAAATCTGGCCAAGGAGTATAAGTGGAATAATTACCTGCCAGGAGAGTTGGGCTGAGCAGAGAAAAGGGCCACCATATTAAAACTCGGAAATTGACTGCTTATTTGATAATCATCAATCTTGGGCTAGCCATGGTAGAAGTGATCTCAGCTATTGGGGAGTCTGAGGCAAACACATCTCTTGAACTTGGGAGTTGAGCTACAGTGGACTACTGTCATTCCTTAGGGTTAAGTTTCACATCAATACACAGGGCCCCTGAGATACACCAGTCTTGTTCAGGTCAGAAACAGAGCATGTTAAAGCTCCCAGGCTTATCAGCACTGAGATATGACCTACAAGAATAGCCAAAGAGAGATCGGGATGACCCAACTTCAAAAATAAAACAAAATAAAACAGAAACACTTCCCAAATCAAGTAAATAAATGCCTTAAATATGCTAATGATCTGGCTGTAAATTGAGAGAATAAAAGACCAATCCAAGGATTGGATTTTGCAGTCCAGGTAAGAATTACACAGATTAAGTTTTAGAGCATAGTGTAAATTGGTATATGATAGATGTTGAGTAACTTAGTTGATTGATTGTACCCTAGCTCTCAGGAAGAAATAGAATACATATCTTTCATATCCAGCTCTGTGAAATAATGGAATATTAAAAACAAGAAGCTTGTGGGGGTGAGGAGGGACTTTGATCTATAGCTTCCCTCAGAGCAGAGACTCTTAACCATTTTTGATTCAGACCTCTTTGGTCTTCTAGTGAAGGCTATGCATGGGGCTTCTCAGAATAGAGTTAATTTTTTTTTTTTTAATAAAGGAAATGCTAAATTTCAGATTGAGGGTTAGTGAAAATAAAGATTTTTTTTCTTTATCCAAGTTCATGGTTTCCCCTGAAATCTACAAATCTGTCCAGGTTAAGAACCCCTTCTCTGAGGTAACAAAACACATTGAAACTATTATTCTAAAGCACAAAATGAAGGGCTCAGAGGTGAAGTTAGGTAACAGGTATTAGCAGGGGTGGTGGTGGTGGGATAAACAGCTTCAACCCTCGATGCCCAATTTCTACCACAGTTTTTGTTTTTTCCTTTCAGAGTTTTATAATGTAGTTGATTTTTTTTTTAAAGCAACTTTGTTTTTATAATCTAGAGTACATTTGGGGTTTCCTCTCCTTGAAGAAAAATGGCCAAAAGGGACAAACGGTCTCACCCCACACCTTCCTTACCTGGCTCTGAGGCAGGAGAACAATTCGGAGCCTTGGCAATGCCCCCGACAGGGGGGGGGGGTGGGCTGCCCTCACTAAGCGGGGCGCCCGCGGCTTGCCCGTTACCCGCGCCGCAGCAGATCGAGCCTTGCAAAGTAACTCTTGGGGACCGAAAGGACAAACTCCAGAGTTCCAGGCGTCCCGCGCGGCGGTGACAGCGGCGGCTCCGGCTGCTGAGCTGGCGGCAGCGGTTGTGCAATGAGCAGCAGGGACTCTGGGCTCACCCCCTCACGCGGGCGCCCGACAGACTCTCCATAGACAGTTGCCCGGGACCGAGCCCGGGTAGAGATTGCTCCGCTCCCCTCTGCTCCGCGCTGCCCAGTCCAGTCCAGCCCAGTCCTGCCTAGCCTGATCCAGAAGTACTTCTGGGCAAGGGCTGTCCAGGCGGCCACAGTTGCATTGCTTTATAGAGGGGCGTAGCTGCAGAGCGCTGCCGGTTTCCGAGGGGCGCGGCTCGAGTTTGCTTTAGGATTATTGCCTCCTCCCTTCCCCCTTCCCCCTCCTCAGACAGCCCCTCCAGGACTGTCCCAGAAGGCGATCTCAGCCCCGAGACGCCTCAGTAATCAGCCACTTCATCTAATCACATCCGCTATCCTAGTGGGGGTCATTTAACGGGGACTGCTGGGGTTGTCAATGGTACACTGTGTCTCTGTTCCCTCCTAAGGACTAGCTGAAACTTTCCGGGCTGGAGCGGGGGGCCTTCTATTCCTTTCCTCTTCTTAAGCCTAGTTATATCGGTACATTTCTTTTCTAAGTTCGAGATTGGAGTGGCCAATTGCCTTTATTTCCTCTGGACACGGTACCTGTACATCATCAGCTTGGACACAGAAATAATCATTAATAATTAGAACCCAGGAACACCTAGTTCCAAATCCAGAATTTATCTCACACTGCCTGAGTGACTACAGGGATGTCCCTTAACTTTTAGTGTTCTAGGAGAGCCCAATCATGACAATTGTAGATAAGATGCCAACTTGAATTTGTTTCACCGACTAATGGGCAAAAAGGTCTACTCACACTCCTTGATAATAGAAATTAATAAAAGCTAAACCCAGGCGAAGTGCTAATTGATGTAGAGAGGGAAAAAAAAGAATCAAAAGACATTATCTCCTCCCAACTTATTAAAAAGTAGGGCCAAATTAATTTTCTAATTCCCCAAGAATAGATATTAGGCATCTCTAGAGACCTAAAGCATTTAGAAACGAGGCTAAGCTATCAAATGATCCTTGAGTAGGAAGTTAAAAAAAAATCAGTAGCTACAAGAAACTGAAGTAAAAAAAAAAATAAAAAAATAATTTAAAAAAACTTATGAAGGCTTAAATTTTTCTGTATTCTTAGAAAAATTGAGAATGCCAGAGGCTTCATTCGGAATTTTAGCATTATTTATATGTGGCATTCAAGAACCCTTTCAACAAGGAAATTCAACACACTTTTAACATGGTTATAAGATATTTCACAATATTTCCCATCCCCACTCTATTCTGTATGATGTATTTCCATAGCTGTGAAGGACTGGTGTATTGGGCTTCAAGGGCAAGGAAACATTTCTCTTTTTGATAGGTCCTGTTAAGAGATTTCTCTGTCTCTCTCCAAATATTAGATCCTAGAAGAAGTGATGTGGGATAGAAGTCTAAAGTACTGGGTTTTACTCTCCATTCAAATGATCAGCCCTTAATAAGTGACTGTTGTATGCCAAGCATTAAAAAAAAAGGTTTCTGTCCTTCAGCAACTTATAATTTATTGAAAAAGACAAAATGAGCATAAGTAAATATAAGGCCATAGCTTTGTGACTGGACAAATCTTTCCTTTCTCTGGACCTTTGTTTTCCTAAAAAAAAGAGAGGGGATTTGGAATGGATCATTTCCAAGTTTTCCAAATCTAAAATTATATAATGTTGGATCTTTGGTTTTCTTCTTATAAGACTATTTCTAGAAAACCATGCTACTTTCCTGGTATTAAGATTTCCATCTCTAAATATTATTGTAAATTTTAAACAAATAACCTTCTCCAAGTTTTGCCTTCTTACTCTTTCCAGCAACCAAGAAAATTGAAGCATGATGGGAAAGTAAGTAGTTTGAAAAAAATTTTCTTCCTCCCCATAAAATAATTTCCTAGCTAAATATTTGGTTTTCTCTATCAGGAATGAAACACTGGAGGCTGATATTTTATTTAATTATTTATTTTTTCAGGTTTTTTTTTTTTGTTTGTTTGTTTGTTTTTTTTCAGTTAAACTCATCAGATTGTTTCATGGGGTCATAGGATTTGGTCCAGTATTACTCAACATCTTCCTGAAAACAGTTTAGTTTAGTTGAGGGTATACTCTTGATGAGGTAAAGCCATATAGCAGCAACATGACTACCAACCTATACAGCCAAACTTGTTTACTAATCTAACACTGGTACTATCAGCTCTTCTTTATAAGCAGCCCTGGACTTCCAGTCCATCTCTGTTCTAATGACACTTTTACTGCAAAAAGCTGAGTTATGATGGGTGTGCTCTCCCAAAAGGGTGGGTTCTCATAGTAAATTGTATTATGCTGTCAAAAATATGCAGATGAGAAGGAAATTCTAAGAAATTGATAGAAACATTAGCCAGATAAATAGGACTTTTGAAACAGTTGATTTTTTTTTATTGCCTCAACACATTACAACATATTAGTAAGATGAAATATAGTGATTTCTCCCTATTTTTCAGGGCTGGCCGCCAACTTCTGTAAGTTTTTCAAATAAATCCTATTTTTAAAAAAAACAACACAAAATTTTAGGATCATCTAATTGTGTCTCAGCAATTCTTGTTTGAAATTCATGCATGTGGAAAGGAGTTCTTTTCAAGTCAGCTTCTTCCCTTCCCCCATATATTGAATTCCTACTTTGGTTCAAAGAAACATAAAGAATAATAATATGTGGTCCCTACTTTCAACATTTATAGTCTTGTTGCCAATGTAATTCATAATAATAAACATAACTATGGTGGAAATTAGAATGTGAGAAGAATAAGAGTAGTCATTAAATATTCTGGACAATAGAATGATAATGAACCTTTTTTTCCTCTGAAATATTTATATTTAATGTTCCCCATTTTTATCCAGACTAATTTTATTTATTTATTTTGAAATATATTTTGAAATTTTTTTCCTAATTGCATGTAAACATTTTTTAACATCCATTAAAATGTTTTTGGGTTCTAAATTTTCTTTCTCTCTTTCCTTATACCTCTCTAAAATGGTAAGCAATTTAATATAGGTTTTATATATGCATTCATATAAAATATATTTCATATTAGGCATATTGTAAAAGAAGCAACAGGCAAAAAGGAAACACACACATATATAAATAAAGAAAATATTATGCTTCTAACTGCATTCAGATTCCATCAATTCTTTTTCTGGATTTGAACAGTATTTTCCAGTTCTTTAGAATTACCTAGGGTCATTGTATTGCTGAGAAAAGCTAAGTCATTAACATTAGTTCATCATACACTATTGTAGTTATTGTGTACAATGTTCTTCTAGTTCAGATCACTTTATTTTGTGTCAATTCATGTAATCCTTCTAAGTTTTTCTGAGAGCATCCTGTTTATCATTACTTTTAGCACAATAGTATTCCATTACATTCATATACCACAACTTGTTTAGTCATTCCTCAGTTGGTGGACATTCCCTCAATTTCCACTTCTTGGGAACCACAAAAAGTGCTGCTCTAAATTTGTTTATACCTGTAGATCCTCCCCTCCCCCCTTTTATGGTTTCTTTAGGATATAGACCTGGCGTCGGTATTGCTAGATCAAAGTTTGATTTGTCCTTTGGATACAGTTCCAAATTGCTCCCTACAAAGGTTGGATCATTTCCTGTTTTAAAAGGTAAATTTAATAACAATGTATCATTAAAGGAAAAAAAATATGAGCCCAGATATTACATATTCTAGTTTGTGACATTTATTCTGCATTGGTTTATGGATTTCTTTACTCCAAGAAATGGTACAATCAAGCTCTTGTCTCTTGATATAATCTCTTCCCTGATCTCATTAGCTCTCATAAGTTCAATTATCATTTCTATCCAGATAACTTTCAAATCTATATGTTGAGGCCAAGTCTTTCTCCATTACCAATTTCTGGAGTGACTATAAGTCTCAAAATCAGCATATACAAACAGAGATAATTCTGTTTGCTTTTAAACCTCTTAAAATATTTCTGTCAAATTTATCACCATTTTTCCACTCACCAAAGCTTGTGACCCTAAATATCTCCTTGACTCTTCTATCTTTTAAGTCTTGTTAACTCTATTTTGTAATATCTTTTATTATGTGTTATTACATATTATGCATTCAACCTTTACTTTTGTTTAGGCCTCCTAATTGGTCTTCTTGCTTCTACCATTGGCCCACAGAAAGTGCATGTATGTGCTTCTTGATTGATTCCTATGTTGCTGACCAGTGTTCCTCTCTCTCAAAAATTTTAGTAACTCTTCTTCTCCTTCCTTCCCCTCATTACCTCTAGGATAAAACACAATTCCCCTTATTTTTAAAGTTTACTGCTATCTCACTTCCACATAAATTTCTAGTTTTATTTTTTCTTCCTTCATGTACTCTTCATTTAAGTTAGTCAATTTATCAAGCACCTACTACATGTCAGGCACTGTGCTAAACACTGGGATGTAAAGAAAGGCAAAGGACAGTTCCTGCTCTCAAGAAGCTCACAATTTAATGGCTAAAAGTCAAAATGACCTAATTGTATGTTTATAAACATATTATTATCCCTATTTTATAGATGAGGAAACTAACAGAAGCATAGGTTAAGTGACTTGACCAGGTTCATACAGCTATTAACTCAGGCTAGATTTGAATTTAGGTCTTTCCAATTCCAGGCCCAGTGCTCTATCCATTATGCCATCTAATTGCCTATTTTGTGAAGAATATTACCAAGTGTCCCTAGAGGTGCTCTGCAATAGAGTATGTTCCAGGCAGCTGCCTGCTCCATTATCCCTTATTCCACTGTCTGTTACTGCCTGCAAGAGCAGCTGCTGTTCACAAGGCTGAGTGGTAGAGATGGTGTGGGGAAAGCTGGCACCCTGCTTGGCAACTCGAAGCACTGACTGCTGCAGTCTGGAGTGAAGCATCATAGGCTCACTTAGCAAACTCGGTTCTTTCATCTTGCTTTGTTCATTTCTGTGTTACTGACCTATGATTTCACCCCTGGATCTTCATTTAGCCTGATCCCAGTCCCTAACTTTGTTTGCAATCCTATGATCAGAATTGAATGTGAATCCAATTAAAATTATCTCTTTAGTCATATGAAAAGGTGCTCCAAATCACTATTGATCAGAGAAATGCAAATTAAGACAACTCTGAGGTACCACTACACACCTGTCAGATTGGCTAAAATGATAGGAAAAGATAATGATGAATGTTGGAGGGGGTGTGGGAAGGCTGGGACACTGATACATTGTTGGTGGAATTGTGAACAGATCCAATCATTCAGGAAAGCAATTTGGAGCTATGCTCAAAAAGTTATCAAACTGTGCATACCCTTTCACCCAGCAGTGTTTCTATTGGGCCTATATCCCAAAGAGATCTTAGAGGAGGGAAAGGGACCCACATGTGCAATAATGTTTGTGGCAGCCCTTTTTGTAGTGGCTGGAAACTGGAAACTGAATGGATGCCCATCAGTTGGAGAGTGGCTGAATAAATTATGGTATATGAATGTTATGGAATATTATTGCTCTGTAAGAAACGACCAGCAGGATGATTTCAGAGAGGCCTGGAGAGACTTACATGAACTGATGCTGAGCGAAATGAGCAGAACCAAGAGATCATTATTCACGACAACAACAATACTATATGATGATCAATCCTGATGGACATGGCTCTCTTCAACAATGACATGTTTCAAACCAGTTCCAATTGTTCAGTGAAGAAAGCCATATACACCCAGAGAGAGGGATATGAAATGTGTACCACAACCTAACATTTTCATGCTCTCTATCGATGTTTACTTGCATTGTGTTTCCTTTCTCTGATTTTTCTTTCTTGTAGATATGATTTTTCTTGCACAAAAATGATAAGTGTGGAAATATGTATACATATATTTGATTTGTCAAGTATTTTAACATAATTAACATGTAGTGGATTTCCTGCCATCTAGGGGAGGGGTGAGGAGTAGGGGGGTAAATTTGTAACAGAAAGCTTTGTAAGGGTTAATGTTGAAGAATTATCCATACATATGTTTTGCAAATAAAAAGTTTTAATAAAAAATTATCTCTTTAGCTCTCTCTCAGGCTAGGTTCTAGGCATCTAGTATATAGTTTGACCTTGGGCTAAGTTCCAACAGTCTGACCTGGGGCAGATCCACCTTGGACAGTTCACTCATTATAAAATTTGAATGTCAAATTGTATCTAGCATTTTACAAGTAATCAAATGCACCCATTATTTTAAGAAAATGCTTTTAAAAAATAGGCATATTATATCTTATCAAAAGGATAATCAATCAATAAACATTTAATTAGGAATGCCTATTATGTATCCAGGCACTGTCCAAGGTTCTGGGGATATCTACCTAAAGGTCAGATGGTTTTTTATCCTCTAGGAATTTATATTTTACTAGACAATAACTTTTAAACTTTGATTGACAGATAGGTAAAAAAACCTGAATGCATCTCTTATAACAGATGATTTATTTCTCTTCAGACCTGTCTTGGGAGAGCCAACATGAACATACAAATGCTATACAAAAGAAGACACAACCATGGATTGGAAAGTATAAGTTACTGAGGGGACCAGAAAAGTTTTCTTGCAGAAGATAGTATTTGAGTTGAGTTGAAAGAAGCCAGTAATTAAAGGTGAAGATGAGAAGGGGGAAATGTTCTAAGACTGGGGTTTAGCCAGTGCAGAGGCACAGGGAGAGGAGATGGAATGTCATGTCATGTGTGAAAAAAAGCAACTGGACCAGAAAGTTCAGACAACAATGTACTTGGAAGGAATTAACCCAGCCAAGAACCAGAGAAGTATGGAGGGATCAGCTTCTGAAAGCTTAAATGTTGAACAGAGGAGTTTGTATTTGGTCCTAGAGGTCATATAAAAAGTGGTATGAAATAATAAATGGAGAGCAAGTCAGGAAGATTTGAGTTGAAATCCCACCTTAAACACTCAGCAGCTATATGACCTTGGGCAAATCCATTTAACCATGTAGGGCAGTGGACATTGATCTATATTGACTGAGGGGAGAGTTCCCCATACCAATGAAATGACATGCCTGAAAAAAAAGACAATAGAACAACATTAGAAATTATTTGAATAGGGAATTGATGGTCAGATCCATCCTTTAGGAAGATAACTTCGATGGGTATGTGGAAGCTAGCAAGATATCACAATATCAGGGAAGACAGAGGCATTAACAGCATGAACTTGGGTGGCATTTATGTGAGTAGAGAGGAGATGGATGTGAGAGAGCAGTGGAGATGGAAATAGCAAGATTTGACAACTGATTGGATATGTGGAATGAGTGAGAGTGAAGAGCTGAAAATGACTAATTATATGGACTGTAGCATCAGAGTGGCATTTAAAATAATATTCAATGAGTACATCATACTTTTTTGAACTCACAGAATATTATTAGAAGGTTATGCAGTAAAATAAGCAGCTGTCTTCCTGCTTCCTCCCAACCCCATATTTTCCCATTTGTTAATAACATTTTTTTGCACAATTTACAATCATTGTTTAACTGTAAATTGGACAGTTTGTACTGCTTCCTATCATCTTAATTTCCAGAGATATAGGATGATCATATCTGTAACTATAGAATAGCAGAATCCTGGAATCCTTGAACATATTCTGAAAAGTGTTGAAGTTGAAAAGTGCCATAAAGTGTTTTCCAAAAAGTTGAAATAGTGAGGTAAACACTAGTTTCTCATTAAAGAAAAAATTAAATTGAGGATTGTTTAAATATTAGTTGTAGAGGTGAAAAGAAGATAAGATTGTAAAAAAGTAATTCAATTTAATTATACAGAAATCAAATGTTAAAAGCAATTAAATTTTGTTATGCATTGATTTACTGTTTACTAAATTCAATGAAAGAGGTATAAAGATGATTGGATAGCTCCTGCCCCCTAAAATCTCTTTCTTCCAAGGAAAATTGCCATAATAACAACTAAAACATGGCAAATGAAAAGTAGAGGCAGAAGCCAATATTTGCATAAGGCAGGATTATAGGAAAGAGATATCTCATAGGAAAATATAGAGAAAATATCCAAAGAAGGTAATAATGGACAGTTATATAGCTAATGTTAAATCGAAATAGGAAATTAGATTGAGGAACTGAAGGCACAATAAATAAATAAAATAATGAACTAATTTCTCTTAGTACCAAAAGCTAAAGACAATCTGATTTGAAAGAAATCTTGGGAAAGCACTGAAAAATATTAAAGAAAGTAATCCCTAGTGGGTACATGCTGAAAATCCCAAATAGTAGAATACCTGAAGAAAGTGGTTCAGAGTTAATAGTAGAATTAGTCTTAGATTTGGTAATGGCTAGCATTTATATTTTGCTTTAAGGTTTGCAAATTGCTTTACACATATATTTTCTCATTTGATCTTTACAACAATTTTTTTTTGCGTTTTGCTGAGGCAATTGGTTAAGTGACTTGCCTCGGATCACACAGCTAGGGAATGTTAAGTGTCTAAGATCAGAATTGAACCCAGGTCCTCCTGACTTCAGGGCTGGTGCTCTATACAACAATATTTTGATATAGGTGTTGTTACTTTTCTCATTTTACAGGTGAAGAAACTGATGTTAAAGTGATTATATTGCTAGTCCACCATCCAACAGTTAACAAATTTCTGAGGCAAGTTTTGAGTCTAGGTCTTCCTGATTTGAAATGTAGCACTTTTTCCCTTACACTAAATAAAGTAGTTGAAGTAACTATTCTATATGATAAAGATATAATTTCCTTTTCTAACAAAACTAAAGAATTAGATTTAAAATAAAGATATATGAAAGACTTGGGAAAGGAAGGAAAATTTTTTAGAGAAAATAAAATCCCTAATAGTTAGCTTTAAAAATGATACATGTAATAATGGAGTAATTCACTCCTCCAACAAAAGCTAAAGATCTAGATAATTTTTGAGAAAGCACTTATTTAAAGACAATACAATCCTTAATTGATAATTTTTCATAAGATAATGAATATCCACATGATCAGTGATAATAATGTCAATGCACCATATTCTGGAATTTACTTATTGTTAATATGTAAGACAAGCTCAATTTCTTAAATTTTGGATTTTCAAAATGAAAGTTTCCCCAAAAAAGTTAAACATGCACAGAGACTTGACTCTTACACGAATCAGTTTTAAGTGATACATAGTTGCACAAAGTCATCAGCTTCAGTATCTCTTCCAGAGTCAGCAAAGTCAAGATGACTGGTGATGGCCTGGGATGTAGTGGATAATCTCGACATCTTTAATATTTACAACTAAGCTCTAAGTACTTTCATAGCATCTGCTTCAGCTGCTTTCATAGTTGTTGGAACAAATTGTTTTCATCTACCCATTATGCCAGGGGAAGTCTTCATATGCTTGGGGCAGACACCTCTCCAGTTCACTTATGGGGCTTATTAGTTACCCTCAAATTGATTTAGTTGTTCTACTATTTACTCTCACTAGTAGTTCCAAAAACTGTAGCATTTTCAGTGTGTACACTCTGGTTTGCTAAAGCTAGAATGCTTCAGAATGCATTTTACTGTATTATAAGTAGCTGTCATGAGGTCATAAATATGTATAATTGTTCACCATTGAGAGGTATTGATAAATGACTAGCTTAATATTAATTAGTTGAGTCAAGTAAAATGTTTATTTTCATTACAGAATACAATATATTCTATAACATAGTTACATAAAATATTTTGTTGGGGAATATAGTTCCATGAAAAACTCACTCATATGCCCATATAGATACTTGGGGGGGGGGAGAAGGTGGAAGGTGATTTATGATGCAAATTCAGTTTTTCATAAAATGGAGTTTGTTTGGTGTTCAAATCTAATCAGCATATTTTTGCTTTTAAGTATGTACCTTCTATCCTGTCTCTGAACAATATACTTTCCTAAATAAGATCATAATTAATGATCCAAAATGCTCATGTATGTGATCATCTCATTTTTATTTTTTGGCTAAAATCTCTTTATTGATGATTAATTTATGAAATTATGAAATGGGGGCAGGCATAGCTGGCTCTTAAGATACTCACAGGGAAAGACCACAATTCGCAGTAGGAAATGGGGTGACAATCATACATTAATTAAATATAGAAATATCGGGGGGAAGGTCATAAAGGCAGAAATAAACAGTAAAAGAAATACAGATGAAGTGGTTTGCGTATGAGGGAATGGGAGAGTGAAGGAAGACAGTGTGAGGAAGAGAATATGGGGCAAAAAGTGGGGAATATCACTCATGTAAGCATGGAGTAGACTTGGGAGCACCAGCAACACGGACCCTATGGAGATGGAAGAGTACTCTGATGGCGGTGGTGAGGGACAAGAGTTTAAAGTCTCCTTTCTTTCTACAGGGTTTTTTTTGGGGTGGGGGGGGGGGGGGGAGAAACAGACCAATTCCTATCAATGGCATTTCAATGTTAGTTCATTAACATATCGAAATCATCTAAAGCTGTTGATAAAACTTCAAAGTTATATCTCAAAGTTATAGGCACCTTTTGATGTTCTGCTGATTTTTACTGTGAAAATCTAGAATTTGTCTGGAATTTACATATCACAGGATCAGAAACCTTGATGGCAGTGGCTGAGATGGCTTCACTTAATTCAGTACATATCCCTAGTATGTAAATTTTGGACAATGTATGATAACAATCTGCAAATTATGCTTCTCTGATCTTTGAGATAATTTGTATGTGACTTCCACCTTTTCCTTTACAATCATTTCCTGATATTGCCTCCTTATATTGGCTACTTATAAAGTTATTATTTTGATAAGAAAGTGTATGTGTATATGTGTGTGTGTATGTTTATTGGTCAGGAAATCAAAACAAGATAAAATTGTAATACACCTCTGATTTCATTAATATAGGGAACTTCCAGGATGGAAACTCTCTTCATAAATGCAGATAGGCAACTCCAATGAAACTTGTCATTTCATAGAGTTGTCCAGAGGCACTGACTGTTAATATAAGAACCTTGCCCATGTTCTCAGAGATACTTTCTCAAAGGTAGAATGTAAGCCTTAGTCTGTCTGATTCTAAAATGGACGAACTATATATTTATATAGCCTCTTATGTGACTATTATTCCAATATTTTAAGTTATAATACAATGGCTAAGAACCATTTCTTCACTCTGCTTGGACTTACACTTGCCAACTCCCAGATTTGTCTCCCTGAAACCTTGTTGCCTGTTGCTCATTAAATTGTTCTTGTTCAGATCAATTCCATCATTATTTCTTCCCCTGTTTTTCCAGTATTGATGTTAAGCTAACTGGCTGATAATTTCCTGGATCTCCCCTTTGGCGCATCTTGAATATTGGAATGATTATTATAATAATTATTTCCTTGACTCTCTTTGAAGTCCATTCATCATTCTCTATTTTCTTCAGTGCTTCTGACTTAAATAGAATCTCTTGTAAACATATTATTCATAAAAGTAAACATCTTATGGTGAGGATAATATTCATAAATGGTTTCAAGAAAAGGGAAATTAACTTTTCATTTAAAATTACTTTAAATGGACTAAAAATGCTAAATCAGAGGTAGCTAGTAAAAAGTAAAGCATTAACAACTATACAAGCTTTTTTCATACTCATTAGTATTCCTATGAATAAAAAAGTGGGGAAATTATTAAAATAGGTTCATTAATGAAGCACAGTGGAAAAGTACAGTTTCCTTTGCTTGATTTTCTAGGAGCAATATGCACAGTCTTATTAAACAGCTTTCATTGTTTGCATTCTCTCAAATAAATTGTTAATTGACCTATAGCTAGCCAGGCAGCTAGGTGGTATAGTGGATAGGGCACTGAGTCTGGAGTCAGAAAGATCTGAGTTCAAATACACCCCCAATTATTTACTAATTCTGTGACTCTGCTCAAGTGACTTAACTCCACCTTGATCCAAATTCTGCCTCAGATTTACCACGTGATTCAGGGCAAATAACCTAATTTCTTGAGCCTCAGTTTCTTAATCTGTAAATAGGAGGGGATTAGATTATATGGTTTGTGATGTTCATTCCACACGAGAGACCATGACATCTCATGCCTCCATTTTTAATCTTCATTTGTATCAATGTTTCCGTATTTCCATGTTGCAAAGTCAGAGCCAGGAGGAACATAAGGGACCAATGCTCTTGTTTTTGGAAACTGGAAATGAGAGAAAAGGGTCTTTTTCCAATGTTGCTTGGCTAAATTCATCCTATCTCTCATTTCAAAGTTCTTTTCTCTTTTGTATCTTGACATTGAAGAGAGGATTAGCAAACAGGAGGGTCCTGAAGGTGGAGGAGAGATTGGAGGAAGAAGTAAGAAGAAGGATACAGAAAGGGACAGCTGACAGGGTTGAAACCCAACTTTGTTGACTTCCCACTCCTCCCTAGGAACAGCCACTGTTTATCTTCAACTGTGCCCTGGCAGAGGAAAGCTGTGAACCAAGGTATTTTTGTCACCTGTCTCAGAGTACCATCAAAGCAGAAGCATTACTCTTAATTTCATTGCAGTACGCCCACGCTCTGTCCTGTGATTTATGAAGATTTTTTTGTTTGTTAACTTAATGAGACCAATTTTGGAATATACTGTGCTCCATCCCCAGAGAATTAAGTAATCAAGGTATCACTGCACTTAATTAATGTTCCTCAATTTACCAAAGCCAGATGGTATGATTGACCAAATGAGATCTTTTTGTACAGAAAAATGATAGGGGATTTTGAAAAAAAAATTACTTGACAAAAGTAGAATGCGATTAATTACTTGCCTTTTTTTAAAGGTAGGAATTTAGTCATTATCAGAGACTAGAGAGCTGGAAAGATTTTAGAGATCAACCTCTCCATTTAATACAAAAGGAAACCAAGGCACAGACCTTAAATACCTGATCCAAGATGACAAAGATTTTAAATAGCTTAGCCAGACTTTGTTTCCATTCCTTTAATTCCAAATATGAAGCACTTTCTATTACCCCATCCTGAAGAGGTCCACAAAATACCAGAATTGGCTCTTCACATAATTTAGCTTAACTCTTTTAAGTTTTATTTTCCAGATGAAGAAGAGAAAAGTGTTTTGTTCAAGCTTGACCAGTTAGTTACAGAAATGGAATTAGATCCTAGATTTTTGGATGTAACTAAACTACCTTATAAATTATAACTTTTATTATTTCCATTTATAGAGTGTAATTTCAATAGCAGATGACACAAAGCTAACTTGATAAGTGACAGAAATAGGATCCCAAAAGATCTTGATAGGCTAGAGTGTTGGACTAAACCTATTAGGAAGAAATTTAAGTATGATAGGCATAAAATCACATAAAAGATTAGTGGATAGGTTATGGCTAGTTGGTACTTTATCTGAAAACAACAACAGCAAAATGACCCTGCAAAAACAATCACTTGGAGATTTTAGTGGACACTAAACTCCACCTGAGTCAACATATAATGTATTAAGCCAGAAAGGCTGCTGTTTTAGGCTACTTTGAGAAGAGGAAGAATAAGGAGGTTATGGTCTCACTGTATTTTGCTATTTTTTCTAGATTTTGAGGGAGAGTTCTAAGCTTCAAATCCTTTTTCTGTCACTTATTACCTTTGTGACTTTGGACTGAACCTTTCCAGGCTTCACCTACTTCATCTGCAAAATGAAAGTTGACTTCTCTCCAGCTCTAAAATTATCATAATATTTTGATTTGTTTTGAGTATTTGATTTCATTTTATTTTGTAGTTACACATTTTCACATATTTCTTAAGATGTGTGTGGATGTCTGTCTGGAGCATGGGAGATGAAAGGAAAGAATATATGGTATTATTATAAAATGATTTAACAAAGGCCCCCCAAATTCAGTTTCAGCTCTGACTCCAATATTTTTCAGCAATGCTAAGAAAACAGCATGTAAGAAAAACAAAATATCTTTTACTGATTTTCTTCCCCTAGAGTTAGATGGCCATGTTTACTCAGTATTGTTCCTTGAATAGAGAAGCTGCATAAAGCATTGGCAAATTGAATTAGCTGAAATCTCTTTTAAAACCATGCTGTTTAGAGCCAAGTTTTCATTTGGTACCTGGAATATGGAAGCCAAATACACAGGCTTCCTAGAAATCCCTTCAGTTTGAGGATGGAATTAGGAGAGAAGTGAGTCATGACTATTGAGCCTTTAAGTACTAACTAGTGAAATGGAACTGGGCTTGGAATTCTGGTCTGTGAACTTGAGTGAAGAAAGGTACATATGAAGTTTTGAAACTTAGAGGTTTTCCTGAAAACTTAAGAGACTTGCCCAGAGCCACACAGCTAGAATGGGTTAGAAAGAGGATTTGAACTCATGATCTGCATGGGCCAACTTTTTGTCTGCTCTGCCATGTAACCTCCCCTAGACTTCCTAGTTTACAGATACAAGGAAGCAGGATGTCCAGTTGCTTCCAAGAACATATTTATTATAGATAATAAAATCTGTTTTTCCCCAAATGCTTGAATCAGTCAATCCCTGTGGTAACATTTATACCTTTTTAAAAGTTGAAGGAGAAAGAGAAATAAATTTCATGGAGGAAGGCATACTTACTATCTTAGCAACTTGACTTATTTTCCTCTTTTTTTTTAAAATACATGTCACAAAGCAATTATGATTTTCAATTCTAGTGACTGTAAAGAACAAATTTTGTGGGGTAAGTTGTGGTTGGGGCAATTTCTCAACCACCAAGATATTGTTTGCATTGCTTAATAGTGTCTGAAATCGATATGGGACTAATGTATAGTTAATCATTTAAAGACTGTCCCCTTCTAACATAAAGCATGGGTTTTTTTAAGAGAGCATATTTAAATACAATTTGTGCTAATAACACATTACAGTAGACATTTGTACCTAAGGGAAAAGGGAAGGCACTTTAATGGGTTTTAAAGTATACTGCGATGCAAATTTATTTTTGGCACTACTGTATCTTGAAATTTTCTTTTGTTTTTTAATGAGCTACATTTACTTTTATGTTAATTCTAACTTTTGGAGATGATCTATAACAATGAAAAGCTAGTTTAGTCTTACTTGTTGCTTCTATGGGGGAAAGAATTCTTATTTGGTGAATGATGGTTCCTTCCAACTCTGAGATTCTATGGATTAATTGCTTTATGTAGTGTAATTCTTGGACATTTTTAGATAATGGCATCATGGTGATTATCTCAGTATGCTAGTAGGCTGTACTTGGCTCATTTATTTATTTATCCACTTATTTACCTAGTTATTTATTTTCTTCACATATTTATTTATCTAGGTTTGGATTTCTAATTTCATTGGTGTAGGCAACTCCTGAAGTTTTTCCACTGATACATATAGGATATTCAGAATCATAGATCAAAAGCTAGGAGGGATTATAGAGATTATCTAGCCTGATTCCATCAGTTTTACAAATGAAACTAAGGATCAGATGGTTTGCCCATGGTCACATAGCCAGGAAGTATCTATCACAGATCACAATCTATCACAGATCTATCACAAGTAGAATTGACCTCTGATTTTCCTGATTTTTTTGACTCTTAAGACCAGCAGGGAATTTCTAGAAGTAGAGAGAGAGAATGCAACAGCTTCTGCTATAGATAGGACCTGTTTCTAGGTCTTCTTGACTCCTTTTTGTGTCCTTTGTCTCTCAGGGGCACAAAGATTTTTTAATAATTTTCATTGACCCTCAAGAAATAGTCATTATTTTTAAATTAAAATTTACTTATTTAAGTTATATGTGTACATTCATTTCTTACATATTTCCGTAAGAGTCATGTTGGGAAAGAAAAATCAGAATGAAAAGGAAAAACCAAGAAAAAAAACAAACAGAAGTAAAGAAAAAGGTGAAAATAGCATGCATTGTTGGACATTCAGTCTCCATAGTTGTCTCTGTGTATGTGGTTGGTGTTTTCCATCCAAAGTCTGTTAGAATTCCTTGAATCATATGAATTGCTAAGAAGAATCAAGTTTATGATCATTGATCATCACACAATCTTCTTGTTCCTGTGTATAGTGTTTTCCTGGTTCTGCTTGCTTCATTCAGCATCAGTTCATGTAAATCTGTCCAGGCTTTTCTAAAATCAGCCTGTTCATCATTTTTTATAGAACAATAATATTCCAATTTTTTCATATAATATCATTTATTCATCAATTCCCCAATTGATGAACATCCACTCATTTTCCAATTCTTTGCAACAACAAAAAAGAGCTACTACAAACATTTTTACACATGTGGATTCTTTCCCCTCTTTTATGATTTCTTTGGGATAAAGATCTAGTAGAGACATGCTGGGTCAAAGGGTATGCACAATTTTGTAGTCCTTTGGGCATAATTCCTAATTGCTATCCAGAATGGTTGTATCAGTTCACAACTCTACCAACAATGCATTAGTGTCCCAATTTCCCCACATCCTCTCCAACATTTATCATTATCTTTTCTTTTTATCTAAGTCAATCTGAGAGGTGTGAGGTGGTACATCAGAGTTGTTTTAATTTGCATTTCTCTAATCAATAGTGAGAGCGTTTTTTTTTTTCATATTGACTAGAAATGTGAGCCACAATTTTTTTATAGAAAGATTATCATGATTTTCCTGGTGCTAGAAACACTATGTGAATCACAAGGAACTCTTTCAGTCTTAATTACTGAATTATTTAATCCAAATTAGATGATTTATTAAGCCTCTATTCTGTGCAAGTTACTGTGCTGCACACTGAGCATATGACAACAAAAATCACTGTTCCCTCAAATACTTTACATTTTATACTGCTATGTCAATGTGAGCTATTTATTTATTTTTGATGAAGATGATGTAAATGAGGAGGAAAAGTCAATGTGATGTAATAAATAGCAAACTAATGTGAAAGTCAAGAAGATTTATGTTCTAGTTCTATTTCTGATCCATCCCAACTTTGGAAGAAAGAGCAGATCATTTAGCCTCACAGGGCCCAGGCAACTTTCTATGGCTATGGATTATAGATCAGTTACTACTCTATATTGGTAGAGGGAGTTTCATCATCTGAAATTCTTGCAATTTCAAACATATTCTTGTTCTAGTAAGATAGAAAGAGGAATAATGTTTTGTTGATATACAATTTTTGAATGACAATAAATTATCCAGAAGACTTGAGGAAAGTACATTAGAGTATTTCAACATTAAGAACTTCTCATTTTCAAATACATAAAAGTCAAGAGAGAGTGAATTCTCTTATACAATTCATGTGTAGTTGAGGGAGGGAGGGGAGTTTGAAGAGGCTGGTCTTTAGTGAAACTCCCTTTCTTTAGAGTTATTCTTACCTGCCTATCCTCACCTCATTTGCTTTAATGATTTTTTATTTCATTCCCAGCTGTGAACTTTGTCCCATAATTATTGATGAGGGAAAAAAAGAGCAGATTTGGCCTGACACGGTACTTGGAGAGAGCAATTAGACATGGAAAGATTAACAAACCTGGTTCTGTTTTTGGAAGAGGAAGGGAGGAAATAAGGGCTAAGAAATGGAGCATCAACAGTATTTTTGAATGGCAAAGAAAAAGGATTTAGAAGAGAAATTATTACAAGACTGTGATTCAACTACCCCCTAACTTAATCTTCTGCAAATAGGTCCAATCACAAAGAAGGCTAAGAATAGGGAAAAGAGAAGTAAATCACTTAAATGTTCATTTGTCTGTGGTCATCACAGCCTTTAATTATTTGTTTAATCTAATTTCCTTAATGAGAGGATCTGTATGATGGGATTGACTTTGTAGAGTGCACTTTCTTGGGAGATGTGCATGCTGGTTGACAGAACATACTATATATAGTCTGGATTATTTGGGTCCATATTCCACTTCAAATATTTCTTAGCTAGATGGTCCTGGGTAAATCCCATGCTTCAGTTTCTTCATCTATAAAATGAAGGCTTGAACTCAGTGGTCTCTAAGGGACATTCTAGCTCTCTAAGATCCCAACAAAGTGTTTTTAGTTCTTGCCTTCAAGTTAGGGCTGTATATACATAACACCACAAATTTCTCAATTTATTTATTTTTTATTTGAAAAGTTGTATTGTTTTTGTGGCATTCTCAACAGTATTAACTGGTCAGATTGTTTTTTTTTTAGCAGTTTTAATGTGAGAAACTTTGTTACTTTGTTTAAAAAAACATATTTGAAGTCTCTCAATAACACAGTTATTTATTTCTCTTTTTTCCTATTAATGTCAAAACTGTTAAGAGAATTATATAGACACAGTTTTCTATAAAGGCTACTGGCTATTATTATTATTAAGTAATGAAAAATTTCAGGGTTCCATTCAGCTGATTCCTTTTAAGTCATGTATCACCTCCTAAACATATTTTAAATCAAATTGAATGATGGCTTGATAATGGAGAGGAACTAGACTTGAGATTTCAGTGATATAGGGAAACTTCCAGGTAAGTAAATTAATTCCTTTTACCAAAGTGGGTCAGTTCCTTTTCTGTGACTTTCAGCCTTTGAGAGTTGCCTAAAGCACTGAAAAGGTTAAGGATTTGAATCCAGCTCAGAAACTGAGTGAGTATAACTCCTAGAGAAGCTAGGAGGCACTATTGTGTATAGAGCATTGCACCTGGAGTCAGGAAGACTCATCTTCCTGGGTTCAGATCTGTTCTCAGACATTTAATAGCTATGTGCTCCTAGGCAAGTCATTTAACCCTGTTTGCCTTCGTTTGCTAATCTGTAAATGAGCTGGAGAAGAACGTGGATGACAGCTCCAGTATCTCTGCCAAGAAAAGCACATGGAATCATGAAGTCATACATGACCAAACAACACAACAAATATAAATAAGAAGATACATCTCTCTATATTTAGATATATATATATAAATAAACATGTAAGATTTGTCTAATATATACATATATGTAAAATTATAAAATATGTGCATATATGTACATCTATTGAAAGGTCTAAATAATTTTGATAGAAAAAACAGTTAAATAAGTGATTTTATGGCCTTTAAGAGATTTCAGATATTAAAAAAATATTTAAATCCCCCCCACAAATAATGAAGTTACACTAAAATTGTTATTTTATTTGTACTGCTTCGATCAGGGCCTCTTAACTTGAGATATATAAACTTGTTTTTATGTTTTAATATTTTGATAACTATATTTCAATATGATTGATTTTCTTTGCAATCCTATGTATTTCATTCTACATGTTTAAAAGCATTGCTTTGAGAAGGAGGAAACAACTATTTTACTCTGTGTCAGTAAGGGCTTTAAAAAGGGCTCTATCAGTTTCACCAGGCTGCCAAAGGAGTCCATGATACAAAAAAAACTGGTTTAGATGAATAACAGAAAAAAAAATTAAACCCAAATCAAGGAGGTTTAATAGTTGTATAGATACATTCCTACTTTAATGGAAAGGACTAAAGTCATTTTTTACATGTGTCTGATCTATGACATGTATATTAAATAGACACAGGTACACACATTATATATGCACACTTATATATGTGTATATGGGTATATATAAATATATAACATTTCTCTTTTGGCAGTGTTGTGGAGGAAAGGAATAGTTCATTAAAATAAAAACAAGTATCAACAAAATCTTAACTGTTAACATTGATCTTTCTTGAATTCAAGCCGTCATCCTGTCATCTTTCTTTTCTTCTATTTAAACTCAGGAACTGGTCAGCAACTACAACCCAATGAATAAACAATTGCAAAAGCCCCAAGCAACAGGACTGTCAATATGGTCATCAGTGAAGCGTGAAGAATCTGAATCTTGTTTTTCATAAATTACTTAAATCATTTTTGTTCTTTGATATATTTGCTTCATACTAATTCATACCATCATATTCTCCCCATGCATGATGCATCTGTAAATTGGAAAAACCGTTTATCTTGAAAGTAGGATGTCACCGTAAACAAGTTATCATCAGTTAAATTGAGCCACCTACTATGCCAGTAATTTCCTTAATTTATTTAGAAAATGCATTCAGCACATAAAGATCCCCAGGTTCAAATACAAAGAATTGAAAGAAGTGAATATTTAAAGCAATGATGGGACAATTTCCCAGGATACTGAGTCTTTCTGAGCCATATTAATAAAGCTTTGCCTTAATAAGACAAATAAATTAAAAGAGGTCCAAACACAAAGACTATCCCTGAATGTCTTTCCTTTTGGATTTCTTTGAGTCACAGTGGTAGTCTAGCCATTGTTAGATAATATTCAGCATTATCTACTTTTCAACTTATATTAATGGCCCTGCATAGAAACTTGACATTTCAGTGCTTAGTTGGGAATGAATTCGTTGTGGACTGCTATATAGCAAAGGCAGAATTCTTACTAGAACTAAGCTATTTGTTATAAGGCTCATGGAACTGGTGGGATTTTGTTTTTTTATTAAAGCTTTTTATTTACAAAACATATGCATGGGTAATTTTTCAACACTGACCCTTGCAAAATCTTCTGTTCCTAATTATCCCCTCCTTCCTCCCACCCTCTCCCCTAGATGACAGATAGTCCAGTACATGTTAAATATGTTAAAATATATGTTAAATCCAATATATGCATACATATTTATACAGTTATCTTGTTGCAGAAGAAAAAAATCGGATTAAGAAGGAAAAAAAACTGAGAAAGAAAACAAAATGCAAGCAAATAACAACACAGAGAGTGAGAATGCTTTGTTGTGGTCCACACTCAGATCGGGATTTTGAAATTTCAAGAATTCCTAATTCTCTGGGGCCAGAGATTTATTAAATACCTTCTGGCTATTCCCTTCACATAAATTTCGTTATTTTGGAATGGGAATACAAAATGGGGACTACAGAAAATTCTGTTTGGTAAGTAGGGGACTGATGATGTTGAGTTCTATGAAAAAGAAGAGGAAGATGTGGTTAAGAGGGAACTCTAGTCTGTGTCAGAAACTGGCAGAAACACAAGGAGAGACAAGGAGTTAATAGCCAGTAGCTTTGGTCAGAAGGATTTAGGAAGTTTGCACATGTCAAACACATCAACATCAGCTAGAGATCAGGCAGTGTAAATGAAGTGCTGGGGCCAGAGCTGGAAATAATCTAAGAAAAGCAGGTAAAGGCTGAAACCAAATTGAAGCCAATTTTGATTGTTGAGAGATAGAATAAATCCAACAAGATATTAAAAAGAGACAGAATTAATGAATGAAAAAAGGTTTTCTTAAACATTTACTATATACAAAGCAAAAATCTTAAACTTCGAAGCAAGGTATAAAAAATTACTGAAATGTATGATGAAAGAGACCTCATACTGGAAGTGAGTCCCTATTAATATAGAGAGGAGGAAACTGAGATCTGGTGAGCCTTTCCACTATGTCACATCACCTCAAAGTCTGCAGATATAAAATGTCTGTTTCTGAGGAGTCATTATTCACAGCTTCCTTTGAAAATGTCAGATCCCTAGCTTAACTTCATAAAAGAAACCACTATATGGAAAGTCAGAATTCTGACCCCACAGTTTCTTACTCAAAGAGTAAGAAATGAGGATAAGGGAATAGTCCAGGGAGGTATTACCTATCCAAAAGCCATTTAATTTCAAAATAATCTGTGCCAAAAAACTATAATCTTAAAGGTTGTTGCTGGATATATCATTGTATTTACTTGTGAGTGCCTTCCACAGGTGGCTGGAGGAGAGAGATTCATCACAGTCCTAGGAGGAGCATCCATTTCAGTCAAATTCATCCATCTCCATCATCTTAGAATATGGATAATTATGCTCTATCCTTCAATATGTTCAAATGAACTTGCTAGTTATACATTGAAATTTTTTTTAGTGGTAGGGTAATAATTCTTACCACTTAATTGTCCCTTTAAAAATATTTGCTATTAACTTGGGAGAGGGAGGAGAGGAAATGAACAGTGGGGATTGGTCCCTCTCTCCTTACGATTACTTCAAACCTAGGTGTTGCCAAAATTAGAATTGCAGGCACAGAAGCTCCAGAAGGAAAAGCAATTTATAAGAGTAACTTAAAAATAAGCATATTTCAATAGTAAAAAATGGAAAAAGCTATTGCCAATAATATAGTCTTCCTGTGAATTCAAGAGATTCATATTGTTGTTAAGCTCTGGGAAAAATTGTAAATTATTTAGATTTTTCATTTAGGAAGCCTTAATTAAAAGCATCCCACTTGCATCACTAAGGAATAGTGGGAATCAGAACAAAATATATGCTAATTCATAGAAATTCAGAGTGGGTAAAAAAAAAGAGTAGATAAGAAATGAGGCAACTCTTATAGACAAATGGATATAACAGCCAGTCAGGCATATCCCATGGCATTTCCAAATAAGTTTTCTGTGAAGTTTGAGACTGAGATTTCCCTAGTGTCAGTCTTATCTTATAAGATTCCCAATAGATACCATTTCCAAGGAAATCCCTGGAGAAATCTTCAGGCAGTAATTGTCATTTGGCTCAAATGATCCTCCAGGGATTTCTTAAATCTAGGCTTAAACAAATTAAATTTGCTTTTATTTACAGTCTCTTTACCTAACTTTCTACAAAGCTATCAATCTCTTAAATTGACTTTTCTCCCCTCTTTCTATTTCTACCTTAATTACTGCAAATGGAACCACATGTTTCTTGTTGAAAATACTTTTTTTTTAGTTTCCATTATCATTTTGCAAAATGTCCTTTCTGGGCTTTTTCATGAACCACTATTTCTCCATAAGATCTTCCATCTGATTGAATATCTCCTTTCTCCTCTTCCATAGGAGATACACTCTCCTTATCTCATCTTGAACCTATTCTTTCTCAGCTCCTTCTCTGTTGCTATCTTCCACCCCAAAGGTACTTTCAGTTTTGTATTTCAATTACTGGATGAGAAGATTACAAAAAATAATATTGTTTTAAAAAGTCTCAATAGGAATCAAGAGAAGATTCTACAATCAGACTTTAATATTATGAAAAATATCCATGATCTCTCATGACTTGCACTTAGAATTTTTTTTCATTCTCTTTTGTAGACAACTTGGAAAACTATTGAGAAGAGGCTATTAACGAACAATCATTAAGCTGCTCATTTTATGAGAGAAAATCAGAATGAGATTGCATGCCAGAATGAGTTTTATCAGGCTTCTTTTTAGAGGGGGGCTCTTGCTGATTTTGATATTTGATGTAAATGTTAAAGACATATGCATTGCTTTTCCAAGTTCCTTAGGGAAAGTGGTCTCCTTCTTACTTGGTTGATTGATTTCCTTCATTCTCCAAGTTGATCAAAATGACATCACTATGTTAGAGTCAAGTTACATTGTGTCTGACTGTGACTGCTCAGACTGAGCTCGAATGCTCTGCCACAGATTAGACACAAATAGTCACCATGAATATTTGGGGTGAATTTCCTAACCTCATGCATCTTATGTTTTTGTGAGCTAATTCAATTCTACTTTGCTTACTGACCACAATACCTTCTCTGATGAGGGCACACTTTGCTGAGCTGTCCTGTGCCAGTAACTCCTATGTCATATAATTAAAGTTCTTAAGAGAGACCTTGAGAGTGTCATTGTATCACTTTTTCTGACCACTTTGTGAAGGCTTTCCCTATGTGAGCTCTCCATAAAACCTTTTGGCAAGTGTACATTTGATATTTGAACAATGTAGCCAGCCCAGCAGAGTTGTGCTCTCTGCAACAGAATTGGAATGCTTGGAAGTTTAGTTGGAAGAATGATCTCAGTGTCTGATATCATCCTGCCAGGTGATCTTCAGAATTTTCCTATGCCAACTCAAATGGAAGTGATTCCATGGCATAGTGCTGGTATATTATACAATAATGAGGTCAGCTCAATGGCTCTATAGAATGGCTTCAGTGTGGCAGTCAGTCTGATATCTCTCCTTTCCCCCACTTTCCTTCAGAGCCTCCCAAACACTGAGCTAGCTTTGGCAATAAGTGTGTTAATCTCATCAATGTAGACATCTCTGGAAAGTATACTGCCCAGGTAAGAGAACTTATCTACAGCATTCAAAACTTCACCATTTGCTTTAACTGATGGTTCCATATACAGATGCTGTGGTGCTGGCTGATGGAAGACCTGGGTTTTCTTGGTGTTAATTGTTAGGTCAAAATTAGCACAAGCAGCAGAGAATTCGTCTCATTCTTAAAAGATAATGGTAGTTATATCATAACCACCGTTTTTTTCTTTACCTTTATCTCTGCCTTCATCCTTATTTTATACCTGGAATATATCCTATGATATCCCTAACTTCTAAGTTTATCAATTTCTCCAATTTCTATTATATTCTATTCCATTACATTAACTCCATTTTCAGTTATATATAGACCACCACTCTAATTAGTATTCAAACAAAATTTGCCTTACATTTTACACGCACTTATTTTTTTATATATTGACAAGAATCCTGTGAAAAGCCACAGTTATCATTCCACTTTTACAAATGAAATTTAACAGATGTGATTTTCCCCAATAATTTGGCTAGAAGATATAGGTACTAACAGGGATAGGACATGGGGAAAAGAATTCAAAGGGGGAAGACTGAGTTGCTGAACTTGTCAACTGTAGTGTAAAAAAGGATCACAAAGTAGCATTTTTTATAGTAGTAGCAAGGTACTGGGAGTGAAGTGATGCATTTTCCTCCTACTTCTTCATTATACCTCTTCATTTCCTTTGCTATATCATCGTACATCTCCCACTCATTGAGGTAGATGTCTTCCAAGACTGTTCTCAAAACACTATCCTTTTTTTTCCCTTTTTATTTTCTTTTAGGTGTTCCTAATTTCTATGGTTTCAATGATCATCTTTGCCAACCTCTATGTAAAACTGGAGGCTAGAGACGGAGGCTGAGAGGCTGTGATGAAATTATTGAAGAACCTGGCAAGAAAAGAAGAAACTCATTTGCCCTAGTATTTCTGCTGAATTCCAGTATCAGCCACTTTCTGAACATGTCCTGCATTTTTCATTGGCATTCTAAATTCAGTGTATCCCAAATGGAAATGATTATCTGTCCCTCTAAACCCACTTCTCCAAATTTTCTTATTGCGATTGAAAAATCTACTACTCTTAGAATCACTTAGTTTCCAACCTCAGAGTTATAGTATCCTAGATTTAGAACTGAAATTCAGCATTTGAAATAATATATTTTGAGACCTTCATCTTAGGATCAAAGGACAAAGGAAAATGACTTACCTCATGTCACACTGACAGTAAGTAGTAGAAGCTGTATTTAAAACTAAGTCTATATCTTCAAAACTAGTGTACTGTCCACCACATCATGTTTCTATATCCCCGATTTTTGCTTCTTCCTTATCCTCCATATTCAGTTGTCAAGTTATTTTGATTCCGCATTTCCCTCCTTCATCCCCTTCTAATCACTCATTCTGATATTATCTTAGACTAAATTCTCATTATTTTTTACCTGGATTATTAGAATATCCTCTACTGATCAATCTTCCTTCTTTTATTCTCTCCCCTCTCCAATTCATCTTCAATGTAGCTGCCAACATATTCTTCCCAGGGTGAATCTGACCATGTCTTTGTTTGCTCAGACATCTTCAGTGGCTGCTTGTGACTGCTGGGATAAAGTGCTAACTTCTTATCCTGACATTTCAAGTCCTCCAAAATTTGGATGCAAATTCATTCTATGTGCTGTGCCACGATCCTGATATAACTTTTCTGATCTTGTTGCCTTCATACAGGCTATCTGCCATTGCTAGAATATATTTTCTTCTTCTTCCATGTCTTAGAATCTGAAAAACTTAGCTTAGTTGTCACTTTCCAAATGTCACTTTCCTGATCCTCTGAAGTGTGAGTGTTTTCTCCTTCTTCAAATTATCTTCTCTCTACTTATCTGTGTCTATATCATATCTCTAAAAGAATATAAATTGCATGTAGATGTGCCCTCTTTCTGCCCATATGTGATTTGCCTTTGAAAATGCAAAATTTAATTTTTAAATGCCTAACTTTATTGTGTTCTAAAACAATAAAACTTCTAATGCAATTAAGTTGATTAAGTTGATTTTATTGAGTTGTACAGTGAGGTAGTAAACAATGAAATTGATAAAAATAAATAGTAACCTTTTTTATTGAATCCCCAGAACAGTAAAACTTTCATTAACTTGGTTATCTTGGAATTCATTGTTTTTGAGCTCTATAAAAGTGTTATTTTAATCATTTATTTAAAATTTCTTTCCTTAATCTTTCCTGTATAGGGAAAAGTTCTGTTAGTTTGCAGATAGTATAATTTTGACTTGTGTCTTAATATGTAATGAAGGATGAAGAAAACTCAGATCAAAACAAAACACCTCAATAACTTCTGAGTGACATCTGTTTGAGAAACATGTTCTCTGAGATTCTGAATTGTGTTGGTTTTCCTGAACTATTTTTTTGGAGTTAGGTAAGTTCCATAGAGGAAAAAAATCAACCATACAAAGCATGACCCTTACCTTTCCTTAAATATTTCTCAAATTGGACTGTGTTTCTGATCTTTCAATATTCATTCCACTAACTTAAAATGCACAGATCTCCAACTTAACACCTTTAGAGGAAAAACAATTATTTGAGGAAATAAATGAAATAAAATAACCAGACCATATTTCAAGAAAAAGCCTCAGTGGCCCTTGCTTTATTGAGGCGAGAGTTTGTGTGTCTGCGGGTGAAACAATAAATGTTTACTGTGATTTTTTTGTGTGTGTGCATCTGTTTTATGAGTGCTTCAGTGCCCATCTGCAGTATTAATGGCTTAACAAGCAAACCTCTGCATTAAGGGGAACTGTTTTCATTTAGATAAATGAAAGCAGCATCAAAGGAAAATGAGGCAAGGTTCACCTTGTAAAAGTGGCAAATTAGATCCAAAACAGTGCCACAGGCAAATCTCAATTCAATAGGATAAATCTGGCAGCCATGAGCATAAGGTAATGGGCTTTTCAAATGAGTTTTTTTTAAATGTATTTTATGTACAGCACTGTATCACTAGCCAAGAGAATAGAGCACAATCTATGAGAAGAAAAAATTGGAAAGATTCCACACAAGATAAATAGAATAATCACCTGTCTCCAAATTGCATCAAACAAAGAACTTGAGAAGGATCATCTAATAGGATTAGATTTTACTTTTTTTCTACCTTCATAGCCCCTCACCCCTCATTCATTAAGAAGGAATTAAGATGATGAAAAATATTCATGATGTACACTTAGCTCCTAAAAATAATTTCAGACAGTATTTCTTTGATTTGTTTCCCTTATTTTGTCAGGTAGCATAATAATGACTCCATTTATAATCTGTTATGACATGGATCTTTCTTTTTCTTTGTATATGTCCTTCTGTCCCTGTCTTCCTCTGTCTCTATCTCTTGCTCTCTCTAGAGGAAAATTGTGTCTTTTATTTCCAATTTACTTATTTCTCCTCTAATTTTCAAGATTTCCTCTTTCATGATTGAATTTATTGATTTTCTAATTTAAAAAATATGTATATTCAGTTAATTACATTGTATGTTTAAAATGTTTTTTGATTCCTTTTTACATCACTATCCCTTCCCAATAACTCTATTTCCTCCACAATTTATTTTTCCACTATGTATAAAAAAAAAAGATGTAGAGATGGATGGATTGGAACACATGTCCCATAAAAAGGAGCCAAAGTACACACCCAAATCATGGAAAGTATAGTTAAACAAAACAAATCAACATATTTGTCAAATCTGACAAAATATATTTCTTTACTTCTATTCCATCATCTTTCTGGTGATAAATGAGATGCTTGCTTTACCAATGCTTGGATGTAACACTAAGCCAATGTATTGATGAGAGATAACATCTTTTTTTTTTTTTAGTTTTTTTTTTCTTAGAGATATTAGCACTGGTTTTCTTCACATTATTATGCAATGGTTTGCATCCTGGAAATCCTTTATCTGATTACATTTACTTCACTCTATATTGGTTCATACAAATGTTTTCAAGTTTCTCTGTATTCTTCATATTCTATTTCTCATGGCATAATAATATTCCCTTACTTTTATGTATTTGTTCTAAAATTTGGTTCAAATATTTAAATTTCTTTCCCTTCTCTCTCCCCTCCCCTAATTTCATTACTTGTAGATACATTACAATGTCTACAGTCAATCTCAATTGAAAGTCTCTTTTAATTCTATTTCAATAATTCAATTACAAAAAGTGCTAAAAGAAACATTTTTATATAATTGGTATCTTTTCTGGCCAGATTATGTTTTTGAATTATCAGACATGATACTGTCCTGATTAGAGGCTTCCTGTACAATAGACCTTTTCTCCAATACTAGTGTTATAAAGGCACTAAAATGCAATTAACTGTATTTTCTTGGATTTGATCTTTCTTTTGTTCATAATTTTTTGTTATTATCCCCCATCTTTTTTTCCTCTTCTGAGGAAGTTGCATGATTTCTCAAAGGTCACCCAGAGGGAACCAGTGAAAATAGGCAAGTATATCTAATTTTTGGAAGATAAGAATTAAATGCTAAGAATCTATATGAATTGTCAACTATTACATCCCATTACTACAACCCGTATCCTTCCCTATTGCACTTTCCACTATCTCAAAAAAAAAAAAAAGAAAAAAAGTTTTCCTTAGATACATCTGGGATTGAGAGCTGCAATGCTGGGGATTAGGGGAGGGAGAAAGGTAGAAGACACTCTGTGCTTTTTTTCCTGTTAAACTGAGGCATGTTCTAGGCTAGGCGAAATGGTGACAGGTTGGAACCTTGATTTATATTCTGTGTGTTAGTGAGGCAAGACCTGAGCTTGCTGTTTGGAGAAAAGAAGTAGTGTAGTGGGGTTTGGGAATGTAAGAAGCTCTCTAGTTAAGTCACTTGTCTAAAGTACTGGATTAAACTTGAAACTTACAAACTTACTCAAGCAGGAAACAACACTTTTCAACCTTGGGAACCTCCAAACCAAGCTAAATGGATAAAAAAGAGAGTGGAATCCTACAATGAATTGGAGTGATGGGGCTTAATGGATGGAAATGGTGATTTCTGGTGCTCTGTGACCATTGTTTCAGGAAGTATCCAAGAAATGCTTCACCATTATATTTAGTTCTCTTGACTTTTTTCTCCTTCAGAAATATCTTGCTCAAATATCCTTCTCTTTTAATGTTTCAATTTCTCCTTTTGTGTTGACTTAGAACACAAGCTCTTTGAGGATAGGGACATCTTATTTGCTTGTATTTGTATTTTCCAGGGCTTAGAAAATGCTTGGCATATAGTAAGCTTTAATAAATGCCTTACTGATCTATTAATTTATCTGAGCAACCCTTAGGCTCCCCTGATAGATGTTCATTTCTGGGGGAGTGTTGGTCCAGTGAAAATTCAACTGTAGAATATGAAAGAGCAGCTGTGGTGAGGTATTTGGAGCCTATGTCTATAATAGGTGATCTTGTAATAGAAATTGTAATAATCAAGATTTCTCTCTAGTGATCATTCCATTAATGGGTCCTTGAGGCAGTTTTCATTTTTGTTTTGGATTTTTGTTTACTTTGAAATAACTTCAACATAATGATAAAACTCCTGGATTAAAAGACTTAAAAAATTTGCAATTTGAAAAAACTACACAAAAACACCAATGTACTAATTTAAAGGAAAGGATTTTGGCTCAGGAAGAAGTTTCATGGATTTTTATTTTTAGGTTTCAAGAGTTCAGTGGACAACACTGAACAATATTATATGACTATCAGCTGTGAATCACTTAGTTATTCTGATCAATACTATGATTCAGGATATTGCTGAAGCTTATGGTGAAAAATGCTATCCATCCCCAAAGAAAGAACTGATGAAGACTGGATGTAAATTGAAGTGTGTGTGTGTGTGTGTGTGTGTGTGTGTGTGTGTGTGTGTGTTTAATTTTCTTGCTTTTTTGTTGCTAATATATTTTGGATGATTTCATATATATAATGATATCACATTTCTTCCTTTCTTAATGGAATTGGAGATTGGGAGGAAGAGACAGAATTTGGAACTCAAATTTTTTTTTAATGAATGTTAAAAATAAATTAATAAAGAAATCCCATTTCTGCAAGTCACAGATTTATCAGCTAACAAAACTGGATTCAAGGATTCAGAGACAGAGGCATTCCTGCAGAACCAACCCTGAAGTCAGAGTAACTAGAAATAGTGGATTACAGGGAATTCTGGGAAATAATTTAATAAAAAATCTTTGCAAAGTATTGGTTGAAACATTTTTAATATTTACTTTTTATCTACTATCAAATTCAATGAAATTCTTTAATATTGCTGTTTATTAAAGATATTGTTCAATTGTAAAATGGGGATAAGAACAGCTCCAGCTTCACAGGGTTATGTGAGGATCAAATGAGATAATATTTGTAATGATTAGTCTTTATTTGGCAAATAATGCACTTATATAAAGGCTTATTCCCCTACCCTTTCTTTCATCTTTTACTGGTGGTTATTCATGCAGGTCTTCTCTGCCTTAGACTAAATATAAAAAGCAAAGGAGAGCCAATTTCTATCAGAGTAAGCTGTTTCCTCCTGGATTCTTATGGGATGGGCAAAGAAGGATTTATTTATTTACTTTTAACATGTAAAACAAAAATAAGGAGAACTTTCTGTATCTTTTTTCTTGGAAGCTGCATATTTATTTATATCATAGCTGTATATGGAGAGTTTTATATATAGGTAATTATATAGGCATTTAGGTAGTTATATAGTTATGTAGGTATATGGGTAATTATATATAGTTATATAGGTAATTATATAGGTATATAGGTAATTAGAGGTAATTATAAACATAGGTAATTATATAGGTTATATAAGTAATTATAAATATACTATAGTTATCTATATATTTATATATCTGTGTATATATATCCATCTCTATTTATTCATCCATCTATCCATCCATCCATCTATCTATCTATCTATCTATCTATCTATCTATCTATCTATCTATCTATTAATCTTTCCATCCATTCATCTATCTATCTTTCTGTTGTAACCAAAACATAAAGAATCTTCTGGTCTGGTCTGCCAAGATCTCAATTACCACACACACACACACACACACACACATATATATATGTATGTATGTATATGTAGTAATGGCTATTCCCAAACCCACAAATCCAGCTCCAGAATCCATATTTTTGATTAAAAGGGAGGCAGGTGTCTTTGGATGTCTCACTTCAAACTCAACCACCCTACTGGGAGACAACAAATACATTTTGCAGCATAAACTCTATTGAGGCTAGATCTTCTTTAAGAAGATCATTTGTTTAGAAATATACATTTCCAGGAAGGGAAAAGTAATTTTAGTAAAGTCAGAAATTTGATTCAATTTAACCATTTACTAAATGCCCCCTCTATGCAAAGCATCAGTTTATATGCTGAGACTACAAAGATAATACAATAAAAATGAATCTGTCTTCAGAGAGATTGCATTCTATAAAATAAAACACTTGCCCTTCAGTCTTATCTCTGCCTTAACACTTGTACTATTTTATCAATTAATATGCATTTATTTAGCACCTACTATGTTCCAGGCAGTAGTTGCTGAGGAAACAGATTCAATGAATGAAAAAAAAAAAATCCTTGCCATACTTGAGCTTATAGTTTACCCTTGAAAGTGCTGAATAATCAGTTTCCTCATCTATAAAATATTTGGTTGAACTAAATGATCCTTCCAACCCTGAATTTATGATCCTATGTTCCTGCATCTAAGGATGTTACCCATTCAATGCAAAACCATATGTGCATGTAATTTTTTTTCTCTTAAAATTTTTATAGATGTCTTTTCCAGATGTACTGACTTTACCACACTCCCCATCTAGCCTCAACTACATCTACTAAGTCTTCCTTGGTAACAAAGGATGATAGGTAAACACAATGATAATATTCACATTCTGCTTTTATCCTTTACCATCCAAGGAAAGGGAGGAGGAATATTTTTATATAGGGGTAGTTAGGTGGTACAGTGATCAGAGTACTGAACCTTGAAACCAGGAAGATTCATTTTTCTGAATTCAAATTTGATCTCAGACAGTTGCTAACTTTGTGATCCTGAGCAAGTCATTTAACTTTATTTGCGTCAGTTTCCTTGTCTTTAAAATGAGCTAGAGAAGGAAATGACAAACTACTCCTGTATCTTTGCCAAGAAAACTACACATGGGGTCATGAAGAGTTGGACATAACTGAACAACAATAACAAATATTTCTTATCTCTCCTGGGTGGTTAAGATGGATCATCACATTTCCAAAAATATTTTGGCTTTGTTTCAGTGTCCTTTTGGTTTACATTGTTGTAATTATTTTGTATATTATTTTCCTGTTCTGCTTACTTCATTCTGAATCAGTTTAAAAATCTTCCCATGTTTTTCTTAATTCCTCATATTCATAATATTTTTATCCAACTATAGTATTCAATTACATTCACATATTTTCTAATTGAAGGATATTTTTCTTGTTACCATAAAAGCACCATTTTGCATATTTTGATATTTGTGGGGCATTTCCTTTTTTGACTTTCTTGAGATATCTGTCTAGTAATGGGATCTCTGAGGTACAGTTTAATTATTCTTCACACATAATTCCAAATTTCTTCTTAGAAGGGAATAGATCAATATATAGTTTTACCAACAGTCTATGAGTATGACCATTTCCATCATTTGATAACATTTTAAAAATAGGACACCATGCTTTTCCCCCCATCCTGAGTTTCTCCTACAGTATTATATCTCAGTGAAGAGCAATGGGATATTGTCATTCAATGGTGTCAATTATATTTCAGCTTTAATCACCTGAAGATACTTATAATTTAAAATATGATTTATTTTGGAATCCCACATCACCTTTTGCATTTTGCTGTGATGAGATAAAAATTTGGGTTGTTTTATTTGTATTTCTTGTCTTACTAATAGATGAACATTTTCTGAATTTATTTTCTTATTTAAAGAATTGGAATACTAGTGCTACTATTAACAAATAAAGAATGAGTTACTAGAAAAGCTTGGAAGGTAAAGTTTAAAATACCAGAATGGAATGTGATTATGCTGTTTCAATATGTTCATTTACATGAGTAACTGTTGAATGAAGAGGTATAATTACAAATAAGTGTTGGGAGAGCTAACTAAATTAATGCCTGAGTCTGTGCTGTCTCTACATCCATTTTAAAAGCTCAGCCAGATTCTAGGATCACTGGAGGACAGTTTTTATGAAATCAAGTACTTGGGCTGTTCTGAGAGTGCCACATAAAACTTCACACATTCTGTGGAAGGTGGAGTAATGACTACCACGGCAGCTCACTTTATGAAAGGGAGGAACTGCCTGTAACTTGAATTTCTATAGAAGCAAACAATGATTTGCTGCTATTATGGCTAAATATCAGTTGTCAACTTGGGTTCCACAGCATCAACAGGCTTGGAATGGTTTTCACTGCCTGTCAGTGTGGGGTCAGTTTCTGATTATGAATGAGAAGCTAGCTTTGCCCTCTATGGGAATGCAATAACACCAGAATAATCCTGATGCTTCTACTGCCTGCTTTTCCATTCTGGGATTTCAGTATGTGAAGAGTTTATTTTGGGATGTCATTCAATACAGCTAGTGATCCTTTAAATGAAATAGATTAAGTGGCTGATGGCTTTGCAATGCTGTCAGTTACATTTCAGGTTTAGTCACCTGAAAACACTCACAATTTAAAATATGATTTATTTTAGAACCCCAGCTCATCTCCCTCTATTATTTCTTGAGAAATGTTTCATTTTTGATAATGCTATGGTCTTTTCTATCTTCTTCCATTGATAGCATCTTCTGTTTGAAAACATGAAATAAATATCCTCTTACCTCAGGACTAGGAAATGGGATGAAATGTCTTTCTTCAATGGTTTAAGTTAGAAGGGAAGAACTTGGCTTCCTTCATGACAGGAAGAGTTCCATTCACATTTTGATGACATTTTTTCACTTTTTTTCATAATACAGAAATTCATTAGCAAGTGTAATTGGTAAACTTGGAAGCAGCTGAATGGCATCCTTTCCATCCTTCCCTTTATAACCTAATATGAGGGAAGCTCCTCACTGTATGGCCCTGCCTTCCTTCTGTGTAGGTGTTAACTTTCTGAATAATAACCTCCAGACATTCTGGAATTTCCCCTAGCCACCCTCTGTCCAGTTGAGTTGAGAGGATATGAACTACTATTTGGCTTTTTTCTTGAAATTTCTAGTGATAGTTCTGGGTTTGGAAGAGCTGAAATAGCAACTATTTATGGCTTTGGATGAAGTTCCTCTTTTGTTATTTCATTTATCATGATTTCCATTATGTGTGTATCTTTCAATAATTTGTAATAACTATTGTCTTCAGAAGGTCAAAACAAGCAGCATATTATTTCATCAAAGTCACACTGTTGAAGTAGAAAGGACATTGGCTGTGGAACGGAGTAGTATTATTTACTGGGGTAGCTGGGCGGTATAGCTCATAGGGAATTTGAATTAGAAAGTGTTATCTTCATGAATTCAAATATGGTCTCATGATAATTCTAGGAAAATGTTATGCAAAAAGGTATCTCATGGGGACAGAAAGAAGGTAGGACTTTCCTGGCATTTGATTGGATGCTAGGTGTAAAGCCAGGAGTACCTGGGATTAAATCTTTCCTCTGCTATTTATTAACTGGGAGATGATGCAGAGAGAAAGATAGAGGAAATAAGGATTTATTAAATGCCTAAACTCTATTGGGTACTGTGCTAAGTACCTTAAAAATTTTATTTCATTTCATTCTTACAACAACCTTATAAGGGAGATGGTGTTATTATCCTAAATGTACAGAGGAAAAAACTGATGAATAAATCAATATCTTTAAGTATCATAATCCTCATTTGCAAAAATAGAGACAAAACAAAAGTTTTAAATAATAAACAATATATCATGAAAGCAATATTACAATACATATAAAATAAATAAATAAATAACAGCAATAAAATATATAATACAAATATAATAATAAAGGTTTTATACTTCAAAGGTTCTAATGACAATGTATGCAAGATATATGAGGCAATGAAAAAGGAATTAGAACTGTTTTGGACAAGAAGAACAAGGAGGGACAACCCTCCTTCTTTGAATTGGTTGGCTGGATGTTAACAGGTGATAGACAAAATCAAATTACTCTATGTGTTTGCTAACTGAATCCATCAAACATGGCCACAGCATATAATGCAGTCTCCATTAAAAGAAGTTTGGTGTCTCATAGTTGTCTGAGCAAGCTACATCTGAAATACTGTTTTTCACTATTTAGGAGAACCCTGAATTAACTGCTAGAAAAAGAGGTTAATTGTAGAGTAAGGATATTTAAAATTCTGCCACATGAAAGTTTAAAGAACTGGAAATGTTTATCAGGGAGGACAATTAAGGGGAAAATGATAGTCATTTTGAAGTATTTGAAGTCTGTCACAGAGAAGAGAGATTAGATTTTTTTTTCTGTGTAGTTCCAAAGAATAGAATGAGTGTCACTGATATTCTGGTCTACTATATTGGAAATCTTGTTAATTTTTTTTAGAAAAATTATTAAATGTAATCCTTCAGTTCTTTCAAGATGTTAGCTCCTCTGACACTATTTTTACTTGTGTTTTTCATTCAATAATTTATTAATTTCTTTATTCATTCACTTATTCATTCAACTAACAAATATTTATTAAACATCTACCAAACTGGGTCCAATATAGTTTATACCACTCTTTCATTTTTTTCTTTTGTGTAATAATGCATTCTCTATAATTGAAGGTGCCCAGACAGAGGCTGGATTACTACTTGTTGAGAATAATGTAAAAGCAATAAAACCATGGTGAGGGGGTTATACTAATTAGATTGCTTTAAATATCCTTTCCTACTGTAAGAATCAATGTTCTCTTTATTCTAATTATAATTCTTTTTTTGCAAAATTCAAATTCATTCAATTTAGCAAGTAATTTTTAAGCATCTCCTATGTTCTTAGTATTGGGAGGAGACAAAAATAGAAGGCCTACATTGTTTCTGCCATCAAGAAACTCCTCAGAACTAAAATGGAGCATTTGATATTGAAGCATTTTTATTGGATTTTGCTTAGAGTTGATATCAAAAGAAATTAAGTTTAACATGTGGCATTTCACTTTGCCCATTGTTTTTCTCTAAGTATGCCCAATATAAAATACTCAAATCTGGAAAGAACCATAGAGAACATTTAATCTAGCCCTACTAATTTTATAAAGAAAGAACCTGAGTCCTGGAAGCATCCTAATAAGAACTCAAATTTATGCAGAATTTTGAAAAATTCTTTACATTATTTTAATGGATTATTACAACAGACTAATCTCAGAGATGGCAGGTATTATTACTTTTCATTTTACAGTTGAGGAAACTAAGGTTCAGGGAGGTAAAAATGATTTATTCAAGATCACATATAATTAGTGGCAAAGGTGGAACTCCAATCCATGTCCCATGTGGTAGTAAATATTAAAATGAATTGAGTAGATGTAGTTTGAGAGGAACTAAAACATTTGTTTCCTTCAGAAGCATCAATGCATTTAATGATTTCTGTTTATCAGCTGAGTCTGGACTACTGTAAATAAATAATTCCCTGAAGTAGTTTTATCATTTGAATTCATACCACAAATTTCCATTGAAATGGGTACCATATTTTCCATATAGTAAATATTGTAAAACGTTTACTATGTTTTCCATATATTAAATATTATAAACTATTTATAATATTTTCTATATAATAGATATTATGTTTTATATAATTTTAACTCCAAATAGTGTGATCTTGAATGCATGTATCCACTTCAGGGGATTCATGTAGTCAGGACTCAGCTGTACCAAGAAATATAATAATATAAATTAGGGCCTTAATAGTATTTCCACAGCTTTTGTGATTTATGCTAAATGGTAAAATGGTAAAAATCATGTTATTCTTCTCTTTAACATCATTAGGGTCTTTCAGTTTCTCTAAAAGAGTTGACTGAGTGGGAGAGAAAGGCATATCATAGACGTAGAAAATTGATATGCTACTTTGTGAATAAGTGTTAATATTAAGGGCAGTCAGCTACAATAGTTAGAATACTAGGTCTTCTCAACCCGAGTTCAAATCCAGCTTCAGATGGTTACTAGCTATGTCTTTGACTCAGTTTCCTCAAATGTAAAATGTGGATAATAATAGTACCTACCTTCTAAGACTATTGTGAGGATCAAATAAAATAATATTTGTAAAGCATTTAGCACAGTTTTTGGTATGTAAAGTAGTCTTCCTCGCTGGATCATTGTTAACAATTAGTTTTTGGGGTGAGATCTGAACCTGTGATTTTATTGATGTAGTGAGGAAACTCCCTCTATTAAAAAAGCTCGACATGTATTTTGTAACATACTCTTTTAGAGAATTTCTTGATAGTACTGAGTTTTAGTGATGTATCCTCGGCCATCCAGAAGTAGAACTTGAAAAAAGGTCTTTCTGATACTGAAGTTGGATTGCTGTCCATAACTATTATTGCTGCTTCTCACCAATGATCTGAAAATCCCTTCTTTAACAATGATATCTTAATTTTCCTAGGTCCTATCAAAATAGTATGGATAAAATCAGAAGAAATTGTGATTAAAATTTTTGAAGAGATATCAGAATAAAAAAAGAGAAGTCCAAGATGGCAGCTGAAGGATAACAATGTTTAAAGTTATGGAGAAATTAGAAGAATGTGACATTCAGAGTGTGAAAGAGAAGTTTTGGAAAGTAAAATCCAAACCTTGCGTATCCTTTTCAAGGGACTAAAGAAAGTTGAACCAATATTTAGTAATTAATGATTCTCTAAACAAGCAGGTATAATGCACTTACTGTGTGCCAGATTATATGTAAAACCTGCTAAGAAATGAAAGGAAAGGAATTTTAAAATTAAGAAAGATTTTTTTTGCTGAATAAATTTGAAATGTGTCAGATTATCAGACTTTAATATCATTAAGTTTGATCATGTAGCAGGAAACATACTGAAGTTGATAAATCAAATAATATTAAAATACTTAGAAAAATGTGCTTACTGGGAACATTTCTTCAAATGACGGACTTACAAAAATGTCACGTAGGAATAAAGTGTTAATACAATGAGAATCCTTCATTCACTTGGAATTCCAAAAGTAATTGGATCAGTGCCAAATTAAATGTGCTGGAGAATCCCAGTTTGCTGTACTTGGAATTCTCTATGAAGTGAATTTTTCTTAGACTCTGGCCAAATAGCAAAAAGACCTTCTATAACTATAAGGTAACCCTGTTGAAATACATCCAAAGAGGTTGTTAAACTAAGAATTGCTTTATTTGCTTGTTTGTAACCTTTGGTTGAATGATCTCTCAACGTATCATGAGTCTATTTTCCTGACTTTAATGGCATGCTATGCTGAAGAATTCACTAGAATGAAAAATATAAAAGTGAGGGCACCAAAAGGACACTTCAAACAGCCAAATCTGAAATTTGGATTTATAAAAGTTAACTTGGAAAAGCTAAGAAGCATTAACGGCATTACAGAAAAGCATAAATAGAATAATCATTTGCAAAATGGAACATGAATTGATGTAATGAAACACAGTGATGATTTAAAATGGTGGAGGATGTTAAGCATGGAGAATGCAATAAAATTTCGAGTGAATTGGTTGACTAGACTAAGAGCACATGTAAATAAGTGATCTATGGAACTCAATATATAGAAATGTAAGGTAATGATCCTAGAAACTAAATTCAAAAAGAATGTGTCTTCAGTAGCCATATGTTACAAAACATTTAAGAGCAAAAAGATCTCTGGGTATTGGTGGAAAAACACATAAAAGTTTCAGCATAAGATTTTATGGTAATAAAAGACCCAACCACTTCTAAGAGGCATCTCATTTACACAGAGGAAATTATTAAAGCATTTTAAAAGCTGACACTGGGGTTACATGTAGACTACCATGTCTAGTTCCTCTTTGCTTTAAAAGAGTAGAGATATACTGACAAAAACTAACAGAGAGGCAGTCAGTCAGAGAGAGCTACTGGAATGATATAAGAATTTAAGAATATTTGGAAAAGATAGTATGGTAATATTCCAAAGCCCCCTGAATTTAAAGTCAGAAGCCTTAGGGAAGGATATTGTATCTCCTGCTTACTGCCTGGGTGACATTCAGCAAGACATTTAACCATTGTAGTCTCAGCTTTTCCATCCATAAAAATGAGGAAGCTGGGTGATGATGGCTTCAATTATTCTTTTTCACTTTGACTCTAGTATGCTTTTTTTTAATAGAAGAAAGGATTCTATACATTGGAAAGACTTAAAGAGGAAAAAATGTAATTTTTATACTGACTTTTCCCATAAAATACATATACATCTTTCTTTCTAGAATGGGAACTTAGCACGGTAAAAATGAGATTTAGCCTTTTTGAATGGAGAGCGCAAGAATGTTTCTGTTCTCTTGGATAATATTACAGAAGTCTTAAATAATGAGTGTAATAATGACCGCTACCTCCTAGGATTGTTGTGAAGATTAAATATTTGTAAAATGCTTAGCCTAGGGGCAGCTAAGTGGCGCACTGGGTAGAGTACCAGCCCTGAAGTCAGGAAGACCTGAGTTCAAATCTGATCTCAGACACTTAACATTCCCTAGCTGTATGACCCTGGGCAAGTCAATTAACCCCAATTGCCTCAGCAAAATAAATAAATAAATAAATAAATAAACAAATAAATAAATAAATGAATAAATGAATAAATGAATAAATGAAAAAATAAATAAATAAATAAATAAATAAATGAAAAAATTAAAAAATGTTTAGCCTAGTCCCTAACATATAGGAGATACTTTAATAATTGCTTATTTTTCCCTCAGTGTACCCTTTTTACAACCTATTTTCTCTTTATATTCCCTCATTTAGTAGCTGGATATAAATTACGTGAACCAAGTTGTTATTGGTGAAATGAGATGATGATAATAATCATTCCAATTTATATGGCATGTAAGGTGCTTTCTTCTTGACAACTTTATGAGATAGTGGTGAAAATGCTATTATATCCATTTTACAGATGGGAAATTTGAGGCTCAAAAGTGGTAAAGTTACTGGCTTGTGATCATGTAGCTAGAAAGTAAAAGGGCCAGAACTTGAATCCAGATATCCTGCCAAGGCCATTGATCTTTGGATTCTTTGCCCATCCCCTGGATGCTAGCTGCCACAGCTAAGCTGCCGAGTCAAATGTTTATGATTTTTTTTCTTACTTTTTTTTTCTTCTTCCACCTCATCAACCCAGATCTATTCCCAGTCAGTAGCATTCAAAATAGGATCCTAGATTTAGAATTGCAAGGAAATTCAGGGATCATTTAGACAATCCATTAATTTTATAGATGGAATTGGGAACTGGCTGGCGGTACCCGCTCACATATAGTATGACGCCTTTTCCTTTTTCTTTCCCAGCTGTGTTTGAGTGATGAGGCAAGGATTGCTATAAGCCTTTGGTGGGTAAAGAGAGCTTGAAGCTCATGAGCTTGATTATGTAGCAGGAAGCACAATAAAGTTGATAATTAAAATAATATTAAAATACTTAGAAAAGTGTGGTTACTGAGAACATGGCCCTGCTGATATTGGGGATATTGCTTACTTTTGTGAAGGAGTGCTTAAGGTAGTTAACTTGTTCTGTATAGCAAGTGCCAGAAGTTTTGGGATTTGCTGGAAGTTCTGTGTGGGTGAAAAAGAAACTCAAACTATGGAGAATGATGATCTGTTTGAAACAACCCAATGGGAAGAAGTGAAAGAGTTGCCTGAAAATCATGTCACATTTGGAAGTGAACTTGATGGGTGAATACTTTGTAGAAACTGCTTTAAATTTGAGCCAGTTCTTCCAGGGTCTGAGGTAAAAAAAATAGGAGAGTATGACACCTGGTCCTCAGTGGGATTTTTTTGTAATCTCTGTCCCTTCTATATCTCCATAGTAAATCCTTATTTTGCCAAACCAACGCTCCATCTCCTCAGAATTCTATGGGATTAGCAGTATCTCCAACTCTACTGAATCAATTCACTGGTTATTGAGCACTCTGGTATTCTCCCTAGTATCAATCAGAACTGATTAACATCCTAGTATCATTTAATTAATTAATACAGATAATAGGATGCTACACAAAAAAATCAAGATCTTCATGATTCTATTTCAGCACTAAATCTTCAAATCTTCTCTAAAGATGATGCTCTTTAAGGTCCACTATCTTGTATCTAAAACAACTTGTATGAAAAGGTAGCAGATAGAGGTGGGGTTGGATTTTTATGTTATACAATGGGATATGGTTACTGAACTAGGGAGATTTTTCCCTTCATAAAAGTCATGGATATGAATTCTTATTTCTCTGGGATAAGTTTTTGTAACTCTCTAGATTTTTCTTTTATGGAAAACCCATCTCCCCAACAGATAGAAAGTTTCCTATTGGTAGGGATTCTTTCCTTCTTTATAACTGTCTAGCCAGATGTATGGTACATAAAAGACATTCAGTAATTAATTGTTGCTTAAAATTAATTAATTTAGAGTTAAAATTAATAAATTAATTGATGGTTAAAATTTGAAAGGTAGGGAATTGGTTCTGTCTCTATTTGTGTTCTGGGAGGACAAGAATCTCAAGCTGGTGATCTGTTTTGTCTCTTCTATTGTGGACAATGTGAGTAAGCCTGGGATCTGATCCAGCCTTGTCCAGTCACAATGGCAACCAGTCTAAGATTAAATCTGGCCCCAGGCTCTTGATGATGCAGCATGCTTTTTGCTTACCTAACCACCAAGAGTAGTAGTAAGGTCCCCAGGCATTAAACTGAAAGTTGCCCTTTGAATAAATCTCCCAATAAGTTTTTCTTTTTTTGTTATTAAATCTCGTTAATTGAGGGCTCTGGTTAGTTGGGATGTTTATCGTATGTTGGCTTGATTTTACTCAATTTAATTTGTTGCTAAAAATTGGATATTCATTAAAATGATTAAATAAAATGTCAAGCCTCAAATTTTGTATTTTTCCAAGTATGAGGAAGTAACCTGACTTATAAGTAAAATAATTCCTGAAATTTAAACAGATTTGGCTTCTGAGAATGTGACCACAAAATTGAGCATGATTTCTATGGAAAAATATCCCAAGTTCCCAAATTATCTCAATCTTTAGAACATAACCTACTCATAATTTGAGGATTATTTTTACATAATAGCTGAAACAAAAATTAATTGGGTCCATAGTGAATAAGAATAGTGGATTTAGTACTGGGGAGGGATCTTAAAAATAGTGTACTATGAGCATTTCATTTTTATTTCACTAGACCAATCTAGGTTATAGTATAGTATGTGGCAGAGTGGGGATATGAATTGAGGTCTTTTGATTTTGAATTCAGTCAACTTTTATCTGTATCTCTAATTGTCTATACTTATGAAACTATAGCTTTGGACCAAGAAACAATATATTCACTCACTAGAACTAAGTTGTATTTCTGGAAAATATTCTAAGATTGTAATAAGAAATAGACTAGTCAAAAGGAATTGGACCTTAGGTCTTTATAAGGAAAAGATTGGTATAAACGTCTAGGAATTCAATTTATTCCAGTTGATGATATTCTAGAAGTAAATTGTGACCTTCAAAAGTCATCCTCAGAAACTTTCAGTTTTAATTTTTCAGTAGATATCTCTAACCTTTTGTGAATCCTTAATAAACACATAGGTCTATTAAAATCAATATTGAACTTTAGTTCCATGATAAGTACACAGATAGTCTAATAAAATTGTGCCCCCTGGAATAATAAAAATGGCTTATGTTTACATAGGACTTCCCAATTAAAAAGTTCTTTATATACCCGGTCTTATTTGATCCCCACAACTGTCATTTGAGGGAAATAAGGCAGTTATGATTGATGGAATAAGAGGCAATATGATGAATATTGTGGATGAATATTAGACTTGCAATTGGGAAGACCTGCATTCAAATCCTGCCTCTGATCCTTATAAGTAAGTTCTATGACCATGGGCAAGTGACTTAATTTAACTGAACCTCAAATTTCCACATTTGTAAAAATGGAGTTGATACTCTCTATCTCGTAGGACTTTCTCCTCTAGTCTTCCTTCCTCTCCAGTCTCCTTCCTTCCCTTTTACTCTTTCTTCTTTCTGTTTTGGTGACATCATCAACTCCCATGGATTTATTTATCTACACAGAGAAGATTCAGAGGTATAAATACTAAACTCTAATCTCTCCCATTAGTTCAATTGCCAATAGAACATCTCAAATGCAGCATTTCCAAAGCAGAATTTCTCTATCCATCAAAATCTACCTCTCTTCCAAACTCCTCATGACTGATGAACACACCACCATTTTTTCATTCTTTCAGGTTTTTAACTACAGTCATCCCTGACCCCTCATTCTCTCTCACCTCACATATCCAATCAGTCATCAGATCTTGCTTTTTCGCCCTCTAGAATATTTCTACCATCAGATAATTTTTTGAATTCACAAAGCCATCATTTTAGTTCAGTCATTACTGTGCTAATTAAATTCATTGCTTTTCATTACTTTTTGTAGCCTCCTAATTGGTCTCTGCTTCAAGACTCCCTTCACTGTAATACATCCTACATACCATTGCCCAAGTGATTTCCCTTAAGTCAGATCATTCCACATCACTCTCTTCCTCAGTAAACTCCATTGTCTCCCTATTGTCTTTAGGAGAAAAAAGAAATTAATCCATTGTACTTTCAAAGACCTTCACAATCTACCCCAAACCAACCTTTCTACTTTAATTATATATTACTCCTTTTCCTATATCTATCATCTAGCCAAACCATGTGCTTCTGTTCTATATACACAATATTCTCCCTTCAGCACTGAACTCTTACACCTGCAATGTTCTCACCTCTTCCTCATAGACTCCTTTTTCTTTAAGATGAAGCTCAATCATCACCACTTCCATACAATCATTCTGGAGATTATTTCTTGGCTTGATCTGAACACACCCCTGAGGATCTTGGGAGAGTTCTTATACAGGTGCAAGTTTAAATATGCACACACAAATATTCTACCAAGAAAAAAACAAAACAAAAAACAAGATGGATCCAATGTTTTTCTGATTATAAAATAAAAGGGAAAAAAAACTTCACAAAAAAGAAAGTGCTAAATCACTAGCTAAGGAAATATTGTAGATCATGAATCAAGTTCCTAGAATTCATTGCCACATTTCCTTTAGGCAAAGAAAACCACAGCACACAAGTTTAAAAAATATATTGCAGGAATTCATAGAGTGAAGGAGTACAAGCTAACATGGATGATGTTAATAGTGCTATTAGTTAGTATGATTTCTATCATTATCAGCCATTATTCTCAGAATTGTAAGTGGCAGATAAAATGCTCAGCCAGAATTTCCATCTTTTCTTTCTTTCTTTTTTTTAATTTTTTTTTGGTAGACAGTCTTGAAAGTGCAGTTACTCAGTCTCCAAATTGTCACCTTTTTTCATAAATACTTCCCTATGTTTGTTCAGATTTAGGATATATGAAATATTGTAGTAGGTAGAAATAAATGTGAAAGAAACATGGGGTTAAAGATCTAGGAGAGTTTTTGAGTTTGTCCTGTAGAATCTTTAACAGTTGTCTTTGACTATAAAGCAGCAGAATGAAACTAAGACTTTTCTTGGAAATACACGTTTTGTTTTTCTTTGAAGTCAACAGTGGAAGTCTGGCTTTTATTTTTCCCCAAAAGGAACTTTTGTTAAGCTTCAGTTGAAAGAAGGCTTATAGAAATGGTAGGCAGCCTCAGTTGGCCTTTGGGATCATGCTGGTGCCATTTTCAGAGCTTAATCTTTATATAAGCCTGTATTTTGATGCTCATAGGTGCTCACATGAACAAAATGCCACATGGGAAATGTAGTTAAAAATGTTAGTTCTCACTTAAAGACTGAAACCTGCATGTCAGGTGCTCTCCGTTATCTCTTATAAAGCAAAAGTTACCTACATGGCTTACACTAAATATTCCTGTAACACATAATAATGATAATCATAATAACATTACAAGTACTTATAATAAACATTTAAATAGCAATTTAAGGTTTTTTAAAAAGTATTTTAGGTATTTTTTTTTACATATTATCCCTTCTGATCCCTTATTCATTGTAAAATAAGTCAGGGTTCTCATACATTTACACATAAAAAATAAAGTAGATCAATCAATTTTTCTTAAAGAAAAATTTCCACCTAAGCTTCTTGAATCTCCTGGGACAATTCATAACCTTTACTATAAAGGAAAAAAAAAGATGAAGAAGAGAAAGAGAGAGACAGAGAGATAGAGACAGAGAGAGAAACAGAGAGACAGAGACAGAGAGAGAGAAGAGGAGAAAGACAGAAAGAGAAAGATAGAGACAGAGACAGAGAGACAGAGAAACAGAGACAGAGAAACAGAGACAGAGAAAGAGAGACAGAGAGAGAGAGAAGAGAAAGACAGAGAAAAAGAGAGAGAAAGAGAGAGACAGAGAGACAGAGAGAGAGTGAAAGAGAGACAGAGACAGAAAGAGACAGAGATAGAAAGAGGCAGACAGTCACAGACAGAGACAGAGAAAGAGGCAGAGAGAGAAAGAGACAGAGACACACACACATACACACACACAGAGAGACAGACAGACAGACAGAGATAAAGACAGAGACAGAAACATAGGCAGAGACAGGGAGAGAAATGACAGAGACAGAGAGAGAAAGGGAGGGAGAGAGAAAGAGAGAGGTCATTTTCAGAGAGAAACAAGGCAGTATTCCTTTAGTGTTCTTTCTAGTTTCCTTATTTAAATCAAATAATGTTGAGTGATTAGGGAGAGGAAGTGTGCCTAGTGGACAGTGAGCTGATCTTGTAATTGGAAAGACCTGGATTCGAATCTTGTTTGACACATGCTGCCTGTGGGAACCCAGAGCCAATCTTTGAATTTCTCAGAATCCCAGGCTGATTGGCTCTTCCCATCCCTCTCCACTGCTATCCCCAGTGTGCTTTAATGCAATGAATTGTTATGTGAATGGAAGCCATTCTTAAGGTCTTGCTCCTTTGGTGATTCTCTTTTTTCCTTATGGATATACATTATGCATGAGCCATGTCAGTACTATACAGGCATCTGATCCTGCCTTCTCCATTCAGGGTAGAGACTAGCTTGTGATTTTCTGTTGCTTAGCAGCTTAGTTGCTTTGAGATCTCAGGTACTAAGGGATGTGCCATTATTTTTATCTTTTAGGTGGAGGGGACTCCAAGATTAACTCGCTGCACAAGTTTAGGTAAATCATTTAATTTTTCTGGGTTTCTCATCTTTCAAGGACGGTAATGTCTAAGGTTCTTCTCAGAAATTAAGTCAATCTTCTCTAAAGTTACTTACAAGTTTGAAAAGATTGCAGTTCCCTCACCCTCCCACCCCAAGGGAAAAAAAAATAAAATAAAGAGTGCAGGTCCAAGGATTGGGAAGCCAGATTCCATTCCAGTCTCATCCTTGTCATGTACTGTCTGGGGGATCTTAAGCAAGTTTTTGTTTTAATCTCTTTGAGTCTCAGTTTCCACATTTATAAAAGAGGAGGGTTAGATTGGATAACTTCTAATATTCCTTTAAACTCTAAAAATCTTTGGTTCTGTGACTAGGTTGAGAAAAGCAGGCATAGGATATGCTAAGAAGAATGATGGATTTGGTGATGAAAGGACCTGAGTTCAAAAAACCAGTTCTGATGCTCAATTGCTGGATGAATTTGGGCAAGTTGGGTCTAAGTTCCTCATTTGATAAAATAAGGGGATTAGATTAGAATACTGCTGAATTTCCCTTTATCTTTACATCTCTCATCCCATCTATAGCTATATTTATATCTATTGACATGGGTAAAGTAGTTGGATGGTATCATGTCAAAGGTCTCTGTCAGTTCAAATTTATGTGCAATCAACAATCAATTGAACTCATCCAATACTCTTCTAAGTCATGTACTATGCTTGGCACTGGAATACAAAGACAAAATAAATTTAAACTCCATGAATTTAACATGATTTACTTCATTTAAATTTTTATAATAAGGGCAACTTTAACATTTTTACACTTCATAGTGTTTTATTTTTTCCAATTACTAAAAAACATTTCATTTTTGTAAGATTCTCCATTCCAAATTTTTCTTCTTCTTTCCCTTTCCAAAAAGCAAACAATCCAATATTGGTTAAATGTGTACAATTTTATTAAACACATTTCCATATTAGTCATATTGTGAAAGAAGAATCAGAACAAAAGAGAAAAACCAAGAGAAAGAAAAATAAAAATAAATTTAAAAAAAAAAAGTGAAACTAGTAGTTTTCGATCAGACCCCATAATTTTTTCTCTGGGTATGGATGACATTTTCCATCACAAATCTTTTGGAATTATCTTTGATCACTGTATTGTTGAGAAAAGCTACATCTATCATAGTTGATCATAACAAAATGGTGCTGTTTCTGTGTACAATGATCTCCTGGTTCTGCTGACTTCACTCAGCATTAGCTCATGTCTTTCCAGGTTTTACATGATATCTTTTGAAAAGCAGCTTCTGGAATCTGTAGGAGGGAAGGAAAGTACTTATAGCCCCCTTTTGTATGATTGGAATGAATGACAACTTTGAGGTCATATGAGAGTTTGAAGTAGCCATCAAAAGATGATTGAGTTATATTCAGTATAGCTTTAGTGAGCAGTGAATTTTAATTTAATTATTTAGACTGCTACTTGCTGGTGCTATTTGGATATCCAACTCCAGACCTGAAGTCAGGAAGACTTATCTTCATGACTTTAAATCTGACTCAGACACTGTGTGATCCTGGACAAGTCATTTAATCCTGTTTGCTTCAGTTCCTCATCTGTGAAATGAGTTAAGAAGAAATGACAAATCACTCCAATATCCTTGCCAAGAAAATCCCAAATGGAGTCATGAAGAATTGGGACAGACAACTCTTTGAGAATTTCATTTATAGCATATGACAACTCTTATTTGATCCAATTACTTAAAAATATTAAACATGTATTGTGCTAAGAAAAAGAAGTCTATGCTCAAAAAGTTCAGACTTTAATTGAGAAGAACAACAAATATAGAAGGATTCAGCTATAGGGTGAACAACAAACCCCAATAGTCTTTAGGATTCAAAGGACTAGGAGTTTGGAGGGGACTGATCCCCTACTCCTGGGGATAGAGAAGTAGCCTTCTTCATTCTTAGAGTCATGGGCTGTGATGGGCTAGGAGGGGGAAAAGAAGTAGGAATTGGCAAGAAGGTTTGGGTAGTGTTGGTGGTAGGGTTGGGGTGGAGAAGAATGAGGTAGACTTAGATTATCCCAACAACTATGGAGATATGAGTTTAATAATACCAAATTCTGGAAAGAACTAGACAAGCTCATCAAACCCAACCATTTCAGATATGCTTAATTGTTATGGAGGATCTTGAAAGCAAGAAGATATTTCTTTATTTACAGCTGATCTTGTTAAGAGAGGAAAGCAGGGGCAGCTTGGTGGTTCAGTGGATAGAGCACCAGCCCTGAAGTCAGGAGGACCTGAGTTCAAATCTCGTCTCAGACACTTAACATTCCCTAGCTGTGTGATCCTGGGCAAGTCACTTAATCCCAATTGCCTCAGCAAAAAAAAAAAAAAAAAAAGAGAGAGAGGAAAGCAATTGCTTCATCCATCATTATAAACCTCTAACACATCTAAACTGTTACATATCCAAGATGTGCCTTTTAGTCATTTTTTGTTTTGTTTTGTTTTTTGTTCTTTCTTGAGCAAAACCAACTCAGACTCGTCAGCATTAAATGATAGAAATCACACTTTGTAATTCTGGCTGGATTCTTTTGTTAATACCTCATATATATCAAACTTCCCTGTTGAAGGTTCTAATGCATGCTACAATTGAAAAGCGTGAATGGTACCAGAGAGCATACGGCTTTTTAAATTTCCTTAAAAATAATAATAAAAAAGCTAGGGAATTAAATGCCTGCTAATGAAGTGTTACATTTCTTAGTTTTCTCCAACTCATTTTAATTGGAAAAAAAATCCCTTAAAGTGTCTCCCATTTTCCTATTCTCAGAAGAGAAATAAGAATGATGTATAACAGAGATTAAAAAGTGAAGGAATGAAAGGCAGCCGTGTATTTTATCCCTTGCCCCCTTTTGTATGTGTGGGAAGAGGCACGGGGTTCAAATGTTCAAGGTTCATTTATAACAGATTTCCCCCCCCCCAACATTTTAAATCTGTTCGGGGAAAGGTTTCAGTCGAATAATTTCAGGGCTTGATGGGAATGACAAATGAACATTTTAAGCCTACCTGACCCCTGGCAACACTGCTCTAAATTACCTCTTCTCCAAACCGAGCCCCTATACATCTCTTTCTCTTTTGAAATGCCGATTAAAACAGCAAGGGACTGATGAAAAATATGTCACATTGACACAAGGATAAAACAATAATGGAAATGTGTGAAATCATAGCAAGACTCGGAGTCCAGGGACCCAGCCAGGAATAGAAGAATAAAGTTTCATGAGGCTCAGTGCCATCTACAGGGAAGGTCAATTGCCTGATAACTGTGAGAAGAGTCTAGTGCTGGAAATGGCCTGAGACCACCTCATTTCTCATCACAATTCTGTCTCTGACTTAGTATGCTAATACCTCTATGAGGGGAAGAAACGCCATTTGTTGTCAAAAACTTTGCTACTAGAATTAATTAATTTTAGAGAATTAATTAGATTTAATATCAGAGAATGAAATGGGTTCTAGTATCTCTCAAAAGAGGGAGAGAGAAGAGGCAGAAGAGAAAAAGAGTGATGAAGTAATAGGAGAAAAAAGGAAGATTAAAAGAAAAGGAGGGATGGAAAAAGAGAAGGCACAGGAAAGAAGAAAAGAAAGAACTAGAGGGAGTAAGAGGTGGCTGGCCACTTGAAAAAAAAACTTTTTTGAGGTGAATTGTGCTTTCTCTTTCCATCCCTTCTATTACACACTGATGTATTGCATTGCTCAATAATATAGACTTTGTGTGCCATTGGCACCATAACTTAAGCTAGGTAACAGGAGTTTTGAAATTTTAAGGATCCTAATAGGACTTAGAATGTTGTAACAGGTTAAAAACAGTAGAACTTAGAATGTAGTTGAAAGGAAAATTACTTAAACTAGGAAGGTATTGGATGCTCTATTTCCTCTCCATAGTGGTCACATCCTGGGTGAGTTTCTCCATTTCATTCAATGACTTAGAAGTCATAATACTGTCCTGAGGTATCCATCACACTCTCACTGGGTGGTATTCTTGGGAATCCTTCTACCATCTAAGGAGTTTGTCTTAAAAATCAATTTGGGGAGATGTTTCATGCTGCTTGTCACCAGGGTATTTTGCAAAGTTTGCTCTTGGTGACAAAACCACTAGCTATGACTCTGATCACTATAGCCTTCCCCATGCCTTGTAGGACCAGCTTCTAAAAAGTCAGACAATACTTACCCAGCAGGGTATCAAACACTAGCTCTAGCTCAGCAGATTTATCCACAGATATAACTCTAAAGAAGGAACTTGTTTCACAATGGTCCACAGCCTCTGCCCCTAGTTTATATCTAAATTACAAGATTTCTTTTTAAATAATAACTTTGATATAAGGGAGTTTTGTTTTATTGATTAAAATATCTCTATTTTGAAATTATTTTTTTCTTTTTCTCTATATATAATACTTCATATATACATGGATAAATAAATAATGGGAATGACAATATTTGATTTTTTGTTAGTTAAAAATCTGAGATAATGAATGAGGTTCTATTTGAATATTGGAGCATTTATTTCCCCAAATAAATACTCATTATTTTCTCCCTACAGTGTGATTTGGAATAATTAATAATCAGGCAACCATCAACAGATGTGCTTTATTTAAAAATGAAATACAATAGAATATATATATATATTCTTTTAGGCCAAAGCATATATCATTTTAATAAACTGTGTATCCCTAACTCTTTGGCCATTAAATTAAACCATTAATGAATGTTATTGAATACTTTATACTTCATTGAATCAATGGCTTCACTGATAGAGCTTTCCATAATACTTTTGGGGACTATTTCTTTCAATTATACAGATCTTGAACTGCTCATATCTTTTTATCTCGTGAGAGTCTTGTTTTACCTCTTTGCTGACATTGTCTATATGATTGGACAAGTCACTTAACATTTCTGAACCTCAAATTTTCTCAATTATCAAATAAGGCATTAGAATAGATAACCTCTGAGGTACTTTCTCAAATTAGATTTATCATTCTATTGTAACCTATGTTTCAAATGACTCTCCCATAGATATTTTACCAATTGTTGCTGTATATTTAAAAGCCAAATGAAATGTTGAGAAAAGTAGTTTGTGCTGGTAGTTTTGAAGTGACAGTTGAATATCATATTACTGTAAAGTTCTTCCTGTGCAGTCAGGGATAGGGTGTATATTTTTTAAAACTTTGTTCTATGAATAAATACATATGTATATACATATACATTATATATATATGAGTTAAATTGTGAAGAAAGACTTTTAAAATGATAATTTGAAGCTATCAACCTATTCTTTCATGACCAGGATAAAATTGAACAAGAAAGGGGAACAGGAGATGGGGACACCTTCTTTTCCAAAGAAGTTATTTTCAACTTTATATTGCAAAGATTTTTGATAAGAGTATTTACTTTATGTCTGAGAGATTTAATAGCATAGGACTGAGATTTCATAAGTGAAGATAAATCCTTTGGAGATACAAAGGAGGTTGAGGTGATTTTGGCTGAGATTTTTTGCAAGTCAAAATGATGTAAATTATTATCTTTTTATCTATTAATGAATGTACTAACAGATTGTGAATATTCAGCAATTTACTATTTATAGAGAAATAAGAGTAATTAATCTCTCTCCTGACCTCCAGTCTCACATTTCCAATTGCCTATTGAATATGTCAAAATGGATATCCTGTAGAGTCTTACATTTAACATGTCCAAAACAGGATTTATTATTTTACCTCCCCACCCTTACGAAATCTCTATATTTTCTTATTACATTCACCTAGGCTCACAATCTTTAACTCTTGATTCTCACCATCTGTATCAATCTATCACCAAGTAACTGATAGTTTATTTTTACATTTGTAGCATCTTTCATATGTACGCTATTCTCTCCTCTGATAGTGTCTCCATCCAGTGCTGGATTTCAACACCTCATGTATAGACTATTGCAACAGTCTTTGAGTTCTTTCAGAATCAAGTCTTTGGCCACTTTACTCTTTTTTTTTTTTTCAAATTGTCTGTCAAATTGATCTTCCTAAAGTATAGATCTGACCATATCAATCTACCTCTCTCAGTCCATGTCAGTAGCTCCCTATTAACTCTAGGATCAAATATAAAGCCCTCTACTTGACATTAGCAGCCCTTCATAAGCCAGCTATCCCCTCTCCTACCTACTTTTCTTATACCTTATTCTTCCCCAGGTACTCTGTGACACAGTGTCATTGGTCTCCTTGCTCTTTCTCTAATCTGCCTATGGAATCTCAGTGGCTATCTTCGTGCCTATAATTCCTTTTCCTCCTTGCATGTATCTCCTGGCTTCCTTTAAGTTCTATCTAAAATCTTGATTTCTACTGAAAATCTTTCCTATCTTCCTAAATGCTAGTGCCTTTTCTCTGATTGTTCTTGCCTCTCTCTCTCTCTCTCTCTCTCTCTCTCTCTCTCTCTCTCTCTCTCTATATATATATATATATATATATATATACACACACACACACATATATATATATATATATATAGTTTGCACATAGTTGTTTTAAAGTAGTCTTCCTCTAGAATGTGAACTTCTTGAGAGAGGGAACTCTTTTTGGCCTTTCATTGTAATAGAGTATTTGACTAATAAATACTTGCTAACTATTAGAAAAAGAGGTTTCTCCAGTTTATAAAATAATTAATTGGCCTGAAGGTAGAAATTAATTAATTTTTTAGAAAGAGGTTATAATTTTAGTGATTTGAAATAAAACATCACACTTTATCACTAGGTAGTTCTTGAACTTAGGATGAAAAAATTAAATAAAGAATAAGGAGTGGACATAAATGTGAATATTGTTGATGACCCCTAGGTGCTTTGTTCCACATAGGGTTTCCTAACTTGCTATACTATGAGCCTGTCATTCTGATCCTCCATAGGGGGTGTCTCATTGTTCTGGAAGTGTTCCTTTAGATTCCTTTCAAATAGACTATCTATTTCATTCCTTGTTCTTTCTATACAAGTTACTGACCTACTTTCCTGGGAAAACATAGTTTTTGTGCTACCTTTTATGCTTCTGTTTGCCTGCAATTTATCATGAATAATATGTTGAAGCCCATTTACTTCAACCATATACTTCTTAACTGCCCTTTGGGTAACATGCAATTTTTGTATTTTGAAAATCATTGTATTTCATGATTCAGACTGCAAAGTATCTTGGCAGAATTACTATTAAAAATATGGGTTGTAGAGTGGGAAAAATCTTGGGATCATGGAAAGCACTGTGCAGCTTCCCAAATGTGATCTATCTAGCATGATTTGTTTTTTGCTATTCAATTTGAAATCCAGATTATTGTACAACTACAGGATATGTACACATACAGAAAGGCATATACACACAATATATATGTATGTATATCTAGATGAACTATCCCAACGGGTTACCTACATCACTATCTCTAGTAAATTGGATGATAGGCATTTTTCATCCACTTGTGGATGTGTGTATTTATATATTATATTTATATAATTTGTATAATTTATTTATAATTATAAATTATGTTTATAATTTATAATTATAAAATAATATATTTATATAATTTATATATGTATAATATAAATATATTATATTATGTATAAAATATAATATATATTATATTATATTTATATATGTGTGTATTAATATTATATATATATACATATATATATATATATATTTAGAGAGAGGGAGAGTTAAAACCATTTTTTCATGGATGTGAATAACAGTTCAAATACTTTGCAATTTTTTAAAGGCTTGGTGCAATTAGAATATTGTCATCACCAACAGGAACATCTGAAGAACCATATAATCTATAAAGAATTCTTATTCTCTTTTGTGTCTGTACCGGGTATCCTTCATGACAGTGGCAAACACTAGTGGTAGGTCTAAATCTTCTGTTTTATTATGCCTGGTTTGGTAAGAAACAATATATATTAAAAAAAAAAACTAGGGTCTATTAAATAAGATTAACCTCTCCATAGGAAATACCTCTTTGGAGAAGATCCTTCAAGTCTGTAGTTCATTATATCAATTGCTGTATTATTGTTAGCAAATAGCAATTACAATGAGACTGAATATTCTCCATATATCAATTGTGTGAATATAAAGATAAATTGCCTTCTCATATGATGCTACTGATAATGTTGATAAACTATCATCATGTCTTAAGCTTTGTGTAGCACTTTGCATATATGTTATCTCATTTGACAACAATCATATTCTTGTTAAGTATTTAAATCATTTTTATAAGGATTTTTCCTTGACAAAGGAGTTAATTGTTAATTTTTATTTTTTAAATTAATTTTAATTTTTATTTATTTATTCATTTCACCCTCAAAATATTTTATTTATTTATCTCTTTTCTCAAATTATTTATTTATTTATTTTCATATTTATTTGTTATTTTTAGGAGTAAGTTCACCTGTCATTTCTCTTCCCTTTCCCAATTATCCAATATCTATCTTTTAAATATCTTAAGAACTGATCTCTCAATTCCCTTAAAAGTATATTGCTTTCATCATGAATCTTCTCTATGTACATTTATTCTGACATAGTTCTCATTTAGTATGAGTTGTCTCCTTTAATATTTTTGTTTTCATTTTCTCATGAAGCTTATTAGAGGGCTGTGATTTTGATTTTAAATATGGTAGTTCCACTATCACTGATAAAAATAGTGGTTATATAAATATTAATAAATCCTAACCATTTTTGTTCTACTTCCAGGTTTACTGTTAAGTGTTCTTGGGATTTTCTGGTTTCATTGAATTTCTTCCCAAACTGTTTATAAATTGATTTTCTTCTATCTTTTCTTACTCTTGTCTGAACTAATATTATTCATAATATTTTCTCACACTGTGTAATAAAATTTAATATGGCCACTCCTTGTACCTGGCTAAGACTCTACTTATCCTGGTTCTTGTGGATAAGGTTTTTGAAGAACAAAATGAAACATTCTGATGCTGCCTTTGGCAGTCACATCTCTTCAGTTGGCAAAGGCATCAAATGTTTTCTTCAGGAGGAAGCTTCTTAGCTCTTTTGACTTTCTTATTGTGATAATCGCTTTATATTATTAAACTCCCATGTGAGGTAGTGATAATGTAGCTCAATGTCTGTTCTTTTATAAAAGCGTGTGCCTATAATTTATTTAAGTAGGTCAGATTAAAGCTTTTAAAAATTACTGAGTACTTTTGTTTTTTATGTCACAATAACCTCCTAATAGGGCAGCTATAGAACACTGAGCTTGGACTCAGGAAGACTCACACTCATGATTTCAAATCTCGCCTCAGACATTTACTAGATGTGTCACCCCAGGTAAGTCATTTCACCATGAATGCCTCAGTTTTTATCTATAATATGAGCTGGAGAAGGAAATGGCAAACTATTCCAATATCTTTCCCAAGATTGAGGGCCAAGGCTCCAAAAGGGATCTTGGAGAGCCAGATTGAAACAACACAACTGCAATCCTTGTAATATATTCCTCCCTATCTCATCGAATTGTCCCTTAAAATGAAAACAATTAAAGAAAAGCAATCAGCAATTTGGCTTAAATGGATCTTTTGTGAAATATTGTTCAGAATTGCTCTCTTGAATATCATGACATATTTCCATTTTTATTATTTTCTTCTAATGTCTCATTGATTTTGTTCTAAGACAATGGTCAGACTGTTTTCTGACCATTCAGAAATGATTATCATATCAATTACTAGTCATTTTCTTTCAAGATATAGATAATTGTGTTTATTTTAAAATGAGGTAACAGTGACTTCTAAATCCACTTGAAATGAAATATTCATGATATAAAGGCACAGTGTTTAAAAAAGGCAGCCCACAAACCTGTGGTTTCTTAAAGCCAAATCATATTTTAGAGCACATTTTACCCTTATTTATAGCTAGCTTTGCACCAAAGTCAAAATGCATGAAAATATATATTGATTAATATCAGTGTTGTTATTCTTTATAGAATTTCTCTGACTGTTCATCCTTTATGACAGGTAGTGGATAAGCTGTAATTTTTTTTCCTTTGTAGTTTATATGTTTAAATTTATCCTGAATTCTAAAAGGAGACCTGGCCAACTGTGGTATTAAATGATATTTTTTATTACTTTTGGACAAACAATAGAACCAATTCCACCAATTACTACATTTGCATCTCCAAGAAAAACTTTTGAACTCTACTTTTCTCATTTAGTCACACTTTAAAGAAAAAATTTTTGGCTTCATTTGTGATAGAATATGTGGTAGAAAATTTTTATTATGGAGTTCCTTAGTGAATATATTAATTTGTTTGTTATCAGGCAAACTTATTACATTTAGAATAAAAACAAAAATAATGTTTATCAGTGGTTTAGTATCTGAAAAATTCTTAATAAAATAGGTTTTTGGAGAGATCAATGACTCTTCATATAAAAGAATAGGGTAAACTGGAAGGTGTAACCTACACTGACAGTGTAGTTTCTTCTTACCTGGAAGGGAAAAGAAAAATCATGGGAAATTTGGACAGAGTTTTGTTGAAAATGTTGAAAATGAAATAGAAGAGATGGAGGTTAGAGAGACAGTAAAAGTAAATGGCATGTATAACTAGTGTAACTGGGACTCCTCAGCTGCCACTATTCGACAGTGAGAATTTCAGTACTGATACTGAACTCCCCATCCTCTATTAGAGAATTAATACTTTTGGTGATGTGCTACTTATGTCCTTGTCACTTGTCTTTCCATCCAAAAGGACGAATATTTAAATGCAGAACTTTCTGTCCTTCAAAGTTGTTTACTTGATGTTTTAATTAGTATCATAGGAGGCTCATTTTATATAAAAGATCAATCCTAATTGTTCTTGTTTGTGTCATTCATTAGTGCTAAAAACAGAGACAGAAGGGAGTAAGTAAATTGCTTTTATTACACAGAGCTAAAGAGACAGAGAGAATGAATCGATTATGTTTGAAGGTTGGTGCTGAAAAGATTCTCTTCCAGTCTTCCCATTCATGGACTGAGGTATACAAGAGGGAATCTTAATGATTTGTGCCTCATCAACTTTTACAAATATCTCAAAGGGAGTCCAAGTATCTTTTTGACACTCTTCCCCCTGCTCTGTAAAGTGCCTTATAGCCATTGTGATATGGTGAGAAGGATGGGTACTGTCCTTCCACATTGTTATTTCCATCCCATAGATGTTCACTTGAACAAAAGCAGTAACTAAAAGTTTTTTCTTTGAAGTCTCTATCCATTAAGGACCAGAAAGAATGGAGTCATTGGTAGGTTCCTGGGATGGCTATGTTAAATGAGTCCTAGGCTTCCAGAGTCATAAGCTTTCCTTAGCAATCACTTGTTATTACATTAAAAAAAAACACACAGACACACAAAACAATTGCTTATCTATTATGGGGCCCTAGTTGTCACTGAACAGATGAATTTCATAATAAGTTACTCATCTGATATGGGTGATAGAAAATTGCTTTTCTAGCAGGATGAACAAAGTACAAGATTCTTCCATCATTAAATGGATATTGCACATTTCAGATCTTGACCCCCAAGTGTTAGTACCTTTCATGAGCAGGGTATGATTTTGCCTTTGGATATTTGGTTTCTACAGTTTAGCAGAATTATTAATACTTGTGAAAAAAGGGGACACTTTTTTTAACCTAACATGATTAGTTATTGTCATTTATTTGTAGGTAGAAAATAGCAGCATTTTTTTCATTATCATCTTTTTAAACTCTAGAAATTTCATCTTTTTTGATCTCATCTATTTCAAGTTATTTTTGTTGTTTTTATGATCCATGAGTGTTTCACTGAATTACAATTCTGAAGCTGAATCGCTAGAATGATCTAAGCTCGACCTGGTCCAGAATATTTGCTAGTTCTCAATATTACATGATATGTTAGCAGTTGTTACTATTATTTTTATCTTTGCATATGATGATAGTTCAAACCATGAATCTTCTAGGAATGAAACTCCTTGTCCATTGTTCACCCTTCTTAAATGTAGATTTGCTCCTAGGCCCACTGCCTTCTCTTCCTACCTAAGTAATTATTCACAGATACAGCCCCTATCCTAGGGAGAGAGATGATCTGAAGCTTTACTTTGAGTGGAGAGAAGGATTAATGCATCAAGATTGTGAAAAAAGTCTATGACCTAGAACACTAGCCATTACTAGAGAGAAGAGTGAAGAAAGTTATTAAAGGCAAATTAAAGAAAAGCATAAACAGAAAGGAAAGATGAATTGGTCAGGGATGAGACAGGGCTGTGGGAGGGAGAAGAGAAAGAACAGATGATGATGAAAAGGAGAAGAGATTTTTGTGGGCAGTATGATGCGTAAAACTAAGTGTTATCATGTCATATTTGTCTTTGGATAAGTGGATAAGTTCATATTAAAATATGAACAAATAGAAGTATAGAACTATTATCCATAAAAATTCTTCTAATCAAGAAGGAATAGTGGGGAAAGAAAGATAAGAGTGAATGGCAAGAAAGAAAAAAGGGGAGATAAAAAAGGGAAGAAAAGAGAGGAAGAGAGAAAAAGGGAGAGAATAGAGGGACTTGAATGGGATGGAAAAATGTGAGGAAAGAGGAGAAAGTGAGGAGAGAATCAGGAAAGGAATTTCTGTCAACAGTTGAACTGTATGTCATATAAGTACCCCTTTCTGACAATCCAGACAGGTGGCAATTACGAAATGTTAATACAAGAACAAAGAATATCTATTCTCAACTTAGAAAGAATGCTAATTTATGTAGCAGGTTTTTTTAAACCAAACTTATACACTCATCATTAATACTGATATTTTAACCTTTTTTAGCATATAGATATATTTTGAAAATACTATATAAAGTCTTTCTTAATTTTAACAGAAATAAAACTTAGTGGAACAATTATCCAGAGCCATACAAGGACTCCTCCTCCAAGTAGGTATGACAGGACTGAGATTTTTACAATACCTAGAAGGAACAGAGAAAGTATCATTCATCACTTGATGATTTCTGATGTCACTAAGAGGCCATTTCAAAGTCAGTTCTAATACAATTTACCTATTTGACATTCAACAGTTTGCACTGAGTGGACCAGAGAATCTCAAGGCCTTTTTTGATTTTTAGTGAGCAAATTTATTTTGATGTCAGGAAAATGTTTTCCATCGACAAAAGGCTTTACATTTATATCTCTGATCTTTTTCTTTACAAGAGCTGTCACTAAGATAGAAAGTAATAGTCATAATTGGCTGCATAAAGTTGGACTACTACCTGAGACCTTAAGAAATAAATGGCATGGAACTGAGTTGAAGTCAGACATTTATCCCATCCCAAGTAAGATATTACTGTCCCTAACACTTTTGTTTTTTTTCTTTTTTTTTTTAGTATTTTTTTATTAAAGCTTTTTATTTGTATAACATATGTATGGGTAGTTCCCCAGCATTGATCTTTACAAATCTTTCCATTACAAATTTTACTCCCAGTCCCCTCCCCTCCCCTAGATGGCAGGGAGTCCACTACATATTAATAATGTTGAAATACTTGACAAGTTGTGCAAGAAAAATCCTATCTACAAGAAAAAAAAAAAGAAAATCAGAGAAAGGAAACAATGCAAGCAAACCTCAATAGAGAGCATGAAAATGTTATGTTGTGGTCCATATTTCATATCCCTCTCTCTGGGTGTATGTCCCTAACACTTTCAATACAAACCTTTTCTCCCAACATTTTTTCTTCATTTTATTTACTTTCTTTCCTCTCCCTGTCTAGAGCCTTGTAGCTTCATCTTTAGCCTGGGACATAAGATTTACCATTAGATTTTCTTTTCAGGATTCTGATTTAAAGTTATTACTAAAAGCAGTTTGCAAAGTGTTTTACAAATGTTACTCATTTTATCCAAACATCAATACTGGGAGGTAAATGCTAGTATCAGTCCCTGTTGTAGATGACGAAATTGAAGCACAAAGAGATTAATTGACTTGTCCAGGATTCTGTGACTAGTTAAGTGTTGAATCAGGAGTAAAACTCAGGTATTCTTGATGTTAAGTCCTATACTCTGTCTACTATGTCACATAGATGCAACCAACAAGAATGGAAGACAGAAGGAAATAGAACATGCAGAATTTACAGATTTTAACATTGTCTTTCGGAGTCATGAGGAATAGTGCAAATATACATTCACAGAACTTACATGTGAAAGATATGAATTATGTTTTGTTAAACAACATATGCTGCTGTACATATGTTTTTATAATCAAACAAATCAAAAAGAATGTTTCTGTATAATCTCTTACAAGTAACAACTATTCTTTGAAAGATACTTTAGTTATCATAATTTATGGGACATTATTATGATTTACTTAGATAACTACAAAGAATCAGCAAATAAACAGAGACAGTGGATAGTTTCATAAAATATCAAAAACATTTTTAAATATTTAAATTTAATATTTAAAATATTTTGAAAACAGCAAAATAAATTCATTAGGCATTCAGGATTTAATAAAGTACTAACAAAAATCCTGGAGAAATATTAGAAAAGAAAATCCTACAAAATGATTAAAAATATATCAATTCAATTTTAGGATGTACACTCAAGACATAAATAAAATTGTGAAACATTAATTTAAAAAAGAGGTCTAAAGAACTGATAGGATATTCATTATTCATAGTTCAGCAGAATATGATGACATAATCTAAATTAATTACCAGATTTAGTTGTATCTCAGTGAAATCACCAATGTAGTATATTATAAAACTAAGTAAGATAGTTAAATTTATTTGGAGTAAGAAATAAATAATTTCAAGATAAACAATGGGAAAAAATAAGAACAAATGGGGAACAGTGTTTCCAGATCTCAGGTTATATTATAAAGGATTAAAAATAAAAATTATTGCTACTGATTAAAAAAGTTGTTTAAAATTATAGTAGCAGAAGAAATTAGATAAGCAAAAAATAAATACAATTGAGTTCAAGAGCTTGTTAAATAAATCCAGGATAGAATCTGCTTGGAGAAAAATTCCCAACTTAGCAATGTTGCTGAGAAAACTGGTTAATTTTAGATTAATATCTTACATACCATCAATAGAAGTAATATCAGATTGTGACTTCATTAGTATATGGAACTCCCATGACCACTTCAGGTTAGCATTTATAGCCTTAGAGATTTTCTACAGAAACAAGAAGTTGATTCATTTATTCAGTCACACAACTAACATATTTCAGAAGTAGGTCTTCTTGACTTAGAGGACAGCCTTTTATCCAGATTATACCATGCTGTCCCTTATAACATAATAAGCTGAAAATGGCTATGTATCCTTAATATTAAAGGCCATATTATAAAAACTTTGAAAAAACATTAAGAGCCAAGTACTTTTCACAATTATACCCAGAGGAAGAATTCTTAACCAAGGGGGAAAAAGGAAATAAATAGGTAATTTAGGATTACAAGAAATTGGAAAAAAAAAAAAAAGCTCAAAAAAATCAATGCAGTTAGGTTAACAAAGAAGACCGTGTACTGAGAAAAATATTTCCATTATCATACACACACACATACATACACACACACACACACACAAATGGAATTAACAATAAGACCAAGAGGCATCTATTAATTGGATATTATCAAAATATATACTAATAGTTTTTGAAAAATCATAAAGTATTAATAACCATATGAGCATATTTCTGAACCAATTATATTAAATTCAAATCAAAACACCTCGGAGATTTCCTCATATACAGCAAATTAACAAAAATGACAAACATGTTATAGGTAGAGTTTGTAGGAAGCCAGGACAAAAAATTAATATTGTTAGTAGAGCTGACGATTCTGGAAAGCAATTTGGTATTAAGTTAAGAAAATGACTCAAATGACCAAAGTGTTTCATTCATTGATGTAATTACTAAACATACCCTCCAAAGATAGAAATAAAGGCCCTATATTTAACAAAATATTCCTAGCAACACTTTTTATGGTAGCTCATTAACTGGCAATGGCTTAACAAATTGTGGCACATGATTAAAATGGAATAACATAAGAAAACTGAATTATGGAGTTGTGGAGAACTTGGAAGAAATTTTATGAATTGATAAAGGATAAAGTAAGAACAAATAGGAGAATAAAAACCCAAGTCTTCCTTATGTCGAAGCATGTACTCTTTTCTGTTCTTCAGGAACCAGAGAGGGACTTTTAATTTAGTTATCAATCAGAGGCATCAAGGGGTTGTTCGAGAGACAAAGCGCAAATCAACCAGATGAATTAAAAGAGGGGCTTCTTGTAGATAGAGAGATGGGATAGTGGACACAAACTCTCAGCAGACTGTTTTTGGACCTACTCCCCACTTCTCCCACCTCTCCCCCCTCCCCAACTTCATGGCTTAGGAAATTTCCGTAAAGCATTTGCCTTTCTCCTCGATGCCTGTGTGGGATTGAGTCAGCTTTAAGGAATTATAATTTAATTTTCATCTTTTCACTATTTACATTTTTTGCCCCTGGGATCCATGCTTTGCCTGGATTAGCAGCCATGGCAGATCTTCAATTTGGCAAAATGTCCTAGCATGAGAAGAAAAACATTTGGCTTTTCTATTTCCCTTTGGAGATTTAGAGAAAGTACTAAGAGACTAAATGATGTAACTAGAGCTGCAAGGGGCTGGGGGAAGTCTGTTATGTCTGTTATTTTTGGATTTTGGGGAATTGATTGGGAGTGTGTATGTGATGGTGGTGGTGGTGGTGATAATTAAATCTTATCCCTTGTATTGAGGTTTAGGATTGACTTAAAAGGATGGAATTGTCCCAAAATAAAGGTAGTGATTCCTGTTGAATTATTGCTACCTCATGAGAAGCAGGGTATTAATATTAGTCAATAAATACTTGTTTATTTATTTTAATTAAAGCTTTTTATTTTCAAAATATATACATGGCTAATTTTCGACCTCTACAAAAGTTCACGTTCTAATTTTTTCCTTCCCTTCCTGCCATTTCTTCCCCCAGTCGGCAAGTGGTTCAATATATGTTAACATGTAGAATTCCTCTATACATATTTCCACAAATATCATGTAGCACAAGAAAAATCAGATCAAAAAGGGAAAAAATATGAGAAAGAAAACAAAATACAAGCAAAAAGAGTGAAAATATTATATTGTGATACACTCTTAGTTCCCACAGTCTCTCTCTCGGTGTAGATGGCTCTCTCCATCACAAGATCATTAGAACTGGTTTGAAACATTTCATTGTTGAAGAGAGCCATGTCCATCAGAATTGATTATCATATTGTTGTTGCTGTGTATAATGATCTCCTGGTTCTGCTCGTTTCACTCAGCATCAGTTCATGCAAGTCTCTCCAGGCCTCTCTGAAATCATCCTGCTGGTCGTTTCTTACAGAACAATAATATTCCATAGCATTCATATACCATAATTTGTTCAGCCACTCTCCAATTGATGGGCATCCATTCAGTTTCCAGTTTCTTGCCACTACAAAAAGGGCTGCCACAAACATTCTTGCACATGTGGGTCCCTTTCCCTCCTTTAAGATCTCTTTGGGATATAAGCCCAATAGAAACACTGCTGGGTCAAAGGGTATGCACAGTTTGATATCTCTTTGAGCTAAATACTTATTTACTGAGCCTCAGCCTACTATATATTAGGCAAGCAATTGCAGTCTGGATTTTGAATTAGTGGATATGGGTTTGAGATCTGACTTTATGGCTGACTTAATTACTTGATTACTCAATTATTTACATGCTAGATAGAAGTAACCATCATGAAAGTTTTCTGGGGCTTAGTTTCTTCCACTTGTAAAATGAGGAAGGGGTTAGACTAGATTGAAGCATCGCACTCATAGGACCTTAATTCAAATTTGTGTTCTGTCACTGAATTTTAGGCAAATTATATTTCTCCTATGGGATTCAGTTTCTTCATTAGTAAAATGAGCTGGTTGGAGTGTGTCATGGATCTCTTGGGCATTCTGTAAACAATTTCCAACAACAATGTTTTTAAATGAATATAATTAAAATACTTGGGACGACAAAGGAAAACAACTGTATTGAAATACTTATAAAATTTGAAAAAAAGTAAATTCATAGAGTATAGGTTAAAAAGCTCTGGATTTGGTCTGAATAGTTTCTTCCTAGTCCCGATCTATGACCTATGAAATATAATACATATGCTTTCAAGCAAAAGTATGAATAATTTTCTAAATTTGCCATTTTATCTGCCTTCTCCTGCTGATGATTTTGCAGTAGCTACCAAATCCTTTGCTTTTTAAAATTTCATGGATGTAACAATCTAAAAAGCAATGAAATCTGACAAAATTTCCAATCCAGTTTTAATTGAATTGCATGATTCAGTATTCTCCTCACCTGGAAAATGGGAGAATAAAGCATTCTCCTTATATACATATACACATATTTGTGCATATAAGCATATGTGTGCATGCAATATGTATATGTGCATGTATGTACGTACAGTGAGATTTATGAATTTACATGTTTCTTGAAATTGAATGCACACTGAAAAAGCGTATATTGAATGACACTAAATTCAAAGGCAGCCTAAAGATTTGATTTGATAAGAGAATGTAAAATGAACACAAATATGTTTAGACTTATCTTGGAAGGAAATACCTGTTGAAAATTAAATAAGTCAAGAAATGAGTAAAGAACTTTCTCCAGTTTATAATTTCTAGCTTTTGAGAAAGGATCCTGAGGTTAGGAAGTAAAGTGACTTTCCTGTACACATCCTAGGTAGTGTCAGAAGGAGTTAGGATTTGAACCTGTCTCCCTGACTACAAATCCAGTCTAGTAGTCATTTCACTATACTAATTCTATAATTGAATATGATCAGATTTTCCAGGCAATGATGACTTTGAATCGTGTTCAATTTATGGCTACATATTTCATGTTCTTTCTACTGAAGAATGTTCTGTAAACAATTGCATAAGTTTGTGGGAATATATGTAGAATGATAACAGATGTGTTTTAACTTGATAATATGATTCTCTCCCCCCCCCCGTCTCCAAGGACATCCAAGTTTCCATTATAACATTTTTTGGGGGAAGTTGGTGGTAAAGTATATGGGTCAGGGCCAAATGTATGCTAGTAAATGTTTAGCAACACAGTCTCTGGGAAGAAATTGTTTACACACACACACACACACATATATATATATATATATATATGATATTTTTAAGTTTAATCTTCACTGTTAACATGTTATATATCATTTTCTCAGATTTAGGTAATAAAACTACAGATTAAGCCTGGATTTCTAAAACTCTGCTGATTTCTGAGATGTAAATGTTCACACTGAAAATTTAACAATAGATTTCTCCAACCTAAATTTAATACCCCTGGAGAACCATGATTTTATTAGGGTGAAGCATTTCCGATATAAAAGTTCCTTTCACTGATATAGATTGCCTCTTTTCTATAAGTTTCTATCTTCAGAGCATCATCTGGGAAACTGAGAGGTTAAGTGATTTACCTGTAGGTTGCTATCAAATATGTTTTAGCAGAACTGGAATCCAAGTCATGCTGTCTCTAGGGCCAGATTTTTTTTTCCCATGAAGCTAGATTGCCTCTCTATTTCTAAATATTGTGCAGGAGATGGGGTAGACACAAAAATAAATTAAAAACCTAAAACAAAAAAACCCTGAGAAAGACCTTAAGGGATGTGGAAACTTTTTAAAGAACAATAAAGTAAAATTCCCAGCACATGCTAATGCATATATGCTAATTACAAGTTCCCTTTTGTGGTATCTCTACCGTGAGATAATTGATTTTGATGCCTTCTGGCTCAGATGCAGAGCTCACTTTGTAGTCAATTATTTTATAGTAGAGTCCAAAAGAAAAAAAAGAAAAAAAAAGAAAAAAAGAAAAAAAGGAAACAACCAATGATAAGAATTGTTGCCTTAGAACATTAGTGAATTAGTTTTAAAGAAAGTACAGAAAAGCTGAATTATCTGTCTCTTTTAGTCTGTGAATTTCTTTCACCAATTCATAGGATTTTGCAATTACTTCCCACTTGAAGACAGTACAATCAAAAATATTCCATGGTTGGTGGACACCAGAGTAATGCATGTAATTTTGCATCAGTGTTCATAGAAGAAGAGCATCGGTTAGTGCACTATATTCTCTATTTGTGTTTGTGAAGACATTTTATTTGGCTCACGTACCTCACTCTGGAATATTACAATAAGCTGTTCTTACAAACCTGTTATTGTTCTGTAAAAGGCTGAAACACATTAGCAATGATCACTGGTGACAGAGGCATTATGAGACTGGAAGGCAACATATGGTCCCTTTATGTCAGAAATTGTTTGAAAAAGAGAAACACAGAGGTAAGAAATGAATGTTAGCTATACCATTAACTTTTCATTTTGTAAACAAAACATGGAAATAATTATAATACTTCTGTGACTAGAGAAAAAATCATCTTTGAAAAATCTTCCTGAGGAAAATTTTGTGTCACTATAATATAACCCTTTTTTTAAAGAAAAGAAATGATTCTCAAGATCATTTAATGGTGGCTTTGAACATAAAGAAAATCATGGCTGGATATAAATTTTAAAGGATATTTTAATAAAATTGAGGAAGTGTAGTTTAGTGGTTAGAGTGCTGGACTTGGAGTTAGGAAGAATTGGGTTCAAATCTCGAACTAGAACAGATGACATAGATGGGTCCAGTTAAAAAGATAGAAGAAATTATCTTGTATTTTCAAATGCAATCATTTGAAAAACTGCAAAAAACAAAACAATAAAAAACTTCGGTGTCTCCAATTGTCCTTATATAGCAAAGGCTAATTGTTTTTTCAACACACACATTTTACTGGTATTGCTATATACTATATACACCTGGAGTGCCATTGCCTCTTGAATGAAAGATGAACACCAAAAACAAGAAAAAGGCATATGGTGGGAATGATCAGATTGTAGCATATATTTAGGGAGGAGCTCTGAAGAACTGGAGAAAAGGGTGCCATCAAAGAATTGTAGGGTATAAAGACAAGACTGTCTGGGAACATAGCAGGGGCAAGGGATGTGAGGGGATGGCCAGAGTACTCCACTGGTATGCTTAATGTTGGAATAAAAAGAGAAAAGGCTGTAGAAGGCTGGGTGGACTCCACCTCGTGAACTTTTGGAAGGGCACAGATTTTATTTTTGGGCTCTCAATCCCAAAAGAAGCTGGGATCTCAAACTTTAGAGGGAACTCTTTAGTCAAGACCCAAGATTCATCTAAGTATTTTGAATGTTGGAGTATATATTTTGTATTTCCCCACCATTAGAATACCAGATTCTCATGCATGGAGAGTAGTAGTAGATCCCCAGGCACAAAATTTAACAGACTAAACCTCAAATCAATCCCCTAAATTTATCTTCTGGGTCACAGACGACTTGCCCTCTATTTGGTGAAGATAATTCCCACACTGGGAATTTTCCCAGCATGTTAAAATTATACATGATTTGGGTAATATAAAAATTGTCTGAATGATATGTAGTGGAATATTAAGAGAAGGAAGGGAAAGTCCCAGAGAATTTGCAGCCTCCCCCTTCTTTCTAATTTATAAAGTCTAGAGGAGGGCAGGTTTTGACTATAGCCTTTCTCACTCTGCTCATGATTTACATGAGCATTTATACATGGCTTGCTCTCTGGAACAGGGAGAAAAATCCATTTAAATCCACCCTCACAGATACAATATCATTTTTGTGTTTTAGGGTTTAAATTTTCCCCTTTATTTCCTTCCTTCCTTCCTTCCTTCCTCCTTCCCTCCCTTCTTTCTTTCTATTACTTTCTTTCTTCCTTCCTTTCTTCCTTCCTTCCTCCTTCCCTCCCTTCTTTCTTTCTATTACTTTCTTTCTTTCTTTCTTTCTTTCTTTCTTTCTTTCTTTCTTTCTTTCTTTCTTTCTTTCTTTCTTTCTTTCTTTCTTTCTT
>JAJPUD010001947.1:147193-169562 GCA_023553655.1 Myrmecobius fasciatus | reverse complement strand
TTCCTTCCTTCCTTCCTTCCTTCCTTCCTTCCTTTCTTTCTTTCTTTCTTTCTTTCTTTCTTTCTTTCTTTCTTTCTTTCTTTCTTTCTTTCTTTCTTTCTTCCTTCCTTCCTCCTTCCTTCCTTCCTTCCTTCCTTCCTTCCTTCCTTCCTTCCTTCCTTCCTTCCTTCCTTCCTTCCTTTCTTTCTTTCTTTTTCTTTCTCTCTCTCACTTTCTTTCTCTTTTACTTTCTTTCTCTCTTTCTTTCCTTTCTGTCTCTTTCTGTCTCTCTCTGTCCCTGTCCCTGTCCCTCTCTTTCTCCCTCCCTCCCCTCCTCTCTTTCTCTCTCTCCTTCTTCCTTTAAGATGTAAAGAAATAAGCATCACAGAACCATAATATTCTAGGGTTAGAAGGATCATAAATTCAGGGAATTTAATCTTGGAAAGATCTTTGTCTAATTCAACCCTCTCTTTGTAGCTGAGAAAACTGAGATCCAAGAATTTAAGTGACTTGCAAAGGAAAGGTGGGGCAAGCAGGGTCTATAAAGATTATTTAATCTGAGTTATTATTTAAATTAGCTGAGAGAATATGTCATGCCAAGCAATATATTCATGTAATATGTTATTATCCTTACAATTATATATGAATATAAGGCATAATGGAATAAATGTGATAACAAAAAAGCAAATAAATTATCATGGCAATTTAGGGGAAGGGGAATTTCCCCCACTTTATAAATAAGAAAATTAATAGATAACTAACTTTCCTAATCCCATAAATGGTTAAGAACTGCTGCAGTGAGATTTGTCTTTTGATTGTTCAGTTCAGTATGCCTTCAATTACACCATTTTGCTTTTTAATGCCACTCATCTTCCTTCCTTGCTTCCTTCCTTCCTTCCTTCCTTCTTTCCTTCCTTCCTTCTTTCCTTTCTTCCTTCCTTCCTTCTCTCCTTCTTCCTACCTTCTTTACTGCCTTCCTCCCTTGTTCCCTTTCTTTCCTTCCTTCCTTCCCTCTATTTTTTCTTTTTCAAATTCATTGTGATATTGTTGGGCAAAATGACTCCCAATTGTAGCTTTAATCTTCATTGTTGGTGCATTCACCTTTTTTATTTTTGATATTTATAATTTGTTTTACTCTTTTCTTTTTTAAATCAAATTAATCAATGGCTTATCTACTTTTTGGGTTTTTATTCCATAAAACCAGCTCCAAATTTTTTTTTGTTTATTTGTGAAATTTTTATGCACTAATACATGTCCAGTTTTGTGAAGGTTCTATTAATTGAGGAAAAAAAACCCAACTTATTTCTCTATTCATTCAATTTTCTCCAGAGAGCTATCATACCTAACTTTTGTAAAATTCTGTTCATCTCCTTAGCTTCTTTCTTGTTTATTTTATGGTTAGAGTAATCTAATTCTGGAGAAAGTTGAGGTTTCCCCACTAGTATAGTTTTACTGTCTATTTCCTTCTGTAACTCATTTAACTCTTCCTTTACCAATTTGGATGTTATACCATTTGTTGCATATAAGTTTATTATTGATATTATTTCATTGTCTTTGGTACTTTGATTCTTTATGGTTCTTCTTAGATCTTTTTTACTTTTACTGTCTTAAGCTCATGATTGCTACCCTTTGCTTTTTTTTTTTTTTACTTCAGCTGAAGCATATTAGATTCTGCTCTTGGCACTTATTTTCACTCTCTAACTTTCTGTTTCAAGTGTATTTTTTTAAAATAAACAATGTGTTATAGGATTCTGATTTTTAATCCATTCTGTTATCTGCTTTTTTAATGGTTATGTTCCTTTCAATCCCATTCACAGTTTTGATTACTAATTGTATGTTTCCCTTCATCTTATTTTCCCCTTTTTCCCTTTCTTTTTACTCTATCCCTCTTTAAAAGACTATTTTTGTTTCTTACTACTGCCACCCTTAATTCACCCTCCTTATTTATCTCCTCTCCTCCCATCTCTTATCTCTTTTCCCTACTACTTCCCTGTTGGTAGTATAGATTTCTATAATCAACTTAGTGTATATATCATTCCTTCTTTGAGACAATTCTACTGAGAATAAGAGTCAAGCATTGCCTACCATCATCCTATTTTGTCACCCATTGTAAAAGCATTTCCTCTTTTATGTGAGATAATTTCCCTTATTCTTCATTCTTTTCCCCTACTCCCAGTGTATCCTGCTCTCTCACTTCTTAATTTTTTTTTCTTTAAATAATCCCATTATAGTCAACTCAACCCATGTCTCTCTGTGTGTATATTCCTTCTAACTGAATGATAAAATTTGTAGGAATTACAAGTATCTTATTCCTATATTGGAAAGTAAACAATTGAACCTTATTGAGATCTGTATAATTTCTCTTTCATATTTACCTTTTTATGCTTCGCTTGAGCCTTGATTTGAAAGTCCTCTATTTTCTTGAATTTCCATTCCCTTTCTAAGGATTATACTCAGCTATTTTTGGTTGTAATCTCAGTTCCTTTGCTTTCTGGAATGTCATCTTCTAAGTCTTCTGCTTCTTTAACACAAAAGCTGCTAAATCACGTGTGATCCTGACTACAACTTTACAACATTTGAATTGCTTCTTTCTGGTTGTTGGAAATATTTTCTCATGACCTAGGAGCTCTGGAATTTGGCTATAATATTAATGAGAATTTTAATTTTGGAATCTCTTTGTTTCTTGATGTCTCATGGAGTCATTAGCTTCCATTTGCCCAAATCTAATTTTGAAGGAATTATTTTCCTCACTGAGCTAATTATATACTTAATAATAAAAATAAAACTTTTGGGTATAGTGGTGTATGACTGTAATCATTCCAATAATTCAATTCCTGCTACTAGATAAGGCTGAGGCTAGTGGATCACTTGAATTCAGGAATTCTGAAACATAATAAGGCTATGGTTGATTGAGTGTCTATCCAAATTCCAGTACCCATGTGGTAAGCCTCTGAGAGTAGGGCCCACCAGGCTGCCTGTGGAAAGATGACTGAGTAGTTTAAAACTTCTGAGATGATTAACAGTGATCTTTAATCTAGGTGAACTAGGAAGAGGAAGAAATAAAAGAAGAAAGGGATAAAGTAAGAAGGGAAGAAGGAAGGAAGCAATAAAGAAAAGCAAGAAGGAAAGGAACAAAGGAAGGAATAAAGAGAAGAAAAAGAGACAGGAAAGAATGGGAAGAAGGAGCAAAAGAAGAAAGAAAAAGGAAAGAGTAAGGAGGAGAGAGGAAGCAAAAAAGAAAGAATAAAAATAAGAAAGGAATGAAAAAAGAAGGAAGGAAACAAGGAAGGAAAGATGGAAAGAAGAAAAGTAGGAATGAAAGAAGGAAGGAAGGAAAAAGGAAAAAAAAGAAAACAATCATTTTCATCTGCTGCATCCTTTCTCACATTAGATTCCTCTCATCGTTTATCATAATGCTTCTCCTGTTATGCTTTGTTGTAAATTGTCCTTTAAAAGATAACTAGTTTTGGGGGCAGCTAGGTGGCACAGTGGATAGAGCACCAGCCCTGAAATCAGGAGGACCTGAGTTCAAATCTGATCTCAGACACGTAACAGCTGTGTGACCCTGGGCAAGTCACTTAACCCCAAATGCCTCAACAAAAAAAAAAAGATAACTAGTTTGTACAGTGAATATAATAATGGACTTAGAGTCAGAAAGGCATAAATTAAAAACTTGCCTCAGATATCCACCGTGTGATGCTGAGTGGATTTTCATTTGAAAATGAAATAATTGGACAGAAGAGTCTTTAAGACTCTTCTTTATGTCTTTGACTCTATTCCCTCTAATTCTACCTTGTGTGGTATTTCAAGAATACCAGGAAAAGGGAAGTAGAAGGATAAAAGAGGAGAGGGAAGAGGGATGGAAAGAGAGGAAATTCTATAATTTCCCCTGTAGGGGAGTTTCCTAGCATGTTAGGCAAGTTAGGGAAACTAGTGGTAATGGGAACCTATTATAGGATAGAGACTTTATGTGGCATAGAGACAAATGGGCAGAAGAAATATCCCTTTCCTCCTTAAACCCCAATCAGAACCTGGACTGTGTAACTCTTTAGTATTAAGAATCATAAAAGGCTATATTCCTAAACTACCCTAGAATTGAAATCTCCCTAAAGAGGAGTTGGGTAAAGAAGCTGTGATGCAATAAAATATGAGCAGAAGATTCACAATGAAAACATAAAATAATGAATAGTAGTCATTGTGATGGGAAAGACACCATTTAATGTTTCATATTGTGTTTTGGACCAAGTTACACCCAGTTCCAAAAAGATCAAGAACATTGGAAGGCTAATTTTTCTATCTCACCTCATTCAAAATGCAGTCTAAAATTCCAAAAAATTGTCATGATAACTTCAAAGTTTATTTCTATCCTCCTCAGAGATCTTGCAAACATTACTCAGATTTTATAAAAAGGAAAGAGAAGCCAGAATACTGATAAATTAGGAAAATTCTTGAGCATATAAGAAACCACACCCATTTGTACACAGCCAGACAACAATCCATCTGGATTGGCCAGGTTAGAATTAATTCAGAAGAAATCTTAATTACCCTACCTAATTATTCAGATGGATAACTTTAAGGCACAGAACATTTAGATGATTAGCCCAAAACAACACTAGGAGTCAGTAGTAGAGATAGATTAAAGAATGGAAATATTTTTTGATACTATAATATTAGATTGAATTTCTTTTGTCTTTTTTTTTCCTTTCAGCACACAAAAGGATTTTCTCTTTATATAAGGTTTAGAGGATACTTTAGGTCTTGGAGAGTAGCAAAAATCTTAAATCCAATTCCTTCAGGGTTCATTAGCCTGGGTCTTTTGACTACAAATTGTATCCCAAGTCATGAAAAGACATCTTGAAAATATATTCTACTGTTCACTAAAGGGACTAATACAAAAAGCAGAAGGATCAATGTGAAGCCGTCTGCATTCTAGTAAAACAAGTGTTAAAGTCAGTTTATCTCAGTCTATAACTGCTTCACTGCAGCTGAGAATAGAGGGCATATCTAGCATATCTCTATCTTAAAAGATTGGAAATTATAGTTTTTATTAGATCATCATCATCATCATAAGGATGTTTTCTTGAACGACTAATTCTCTTGGTAAAATAAACTGACAGTTGCCAGGGAATTGGTGATTCTCTCCTCCACTCCCTTCTTTTCACCTCTCCCCCATCTCCATCATTCTTATTTTTCTTCACCTTGCTCGTGGTGATCTCCTTCTAACTCTGGACCTTTTGCCTTTAGATTAAGTTCAGGGCTTCTTATGTAGCAATCTAGATACCTTAACCATTATGAATGAATTCTGGGTTCTGACAATAGACAGTCTTTCTGTTTATCTCCTGGGATCTCATTTTGGATCATGCTTTCCCCCACATCTCCAACTATAATTTCTGCAGTTGTTATCAGTGATTACTGGTCCTTATCTTCCCCATCTTTCAGCATAAAACCACATATGGCCCTTCATAGTCAATGAGTTCAACATATTATTCTAATTTTCCATTCCACTGGGTGTATCAGGTAACTAATGGGCTATAAACTCATTGATGAGTTAAAGGGGTGTCTCCCCCAAACATGTGAAGACTTCCCCTGGTGGAATGAACAATGAGAACATTATGTTCCAACAGCCATCAAGGCAACTGAAGTAGGTGCTATGGACACTTAGAGCTTGGTCAGACATCATGTACAGCATCTTGGGTCCTTGCCAATCATCCTGAATTTTGTCTGGACTTCAGTGATTCTGGAAATGAGTGATGCTAATGACTTTATGAAGCTCTGTCTCACTTAAATCCAATTCACACATGGAAATAAATAGGAAATATAAAATAAAGACAAAGTTGAAGAATAAGAATGGAAATGACTTTAGAAAGGAAAGAAAACAGAACAAATCTTCTATAGAATGTGGGATTGACTTTTAAAAATGAAGTTTGCACTATAATGCAATTGCAGAAAGAGTAAAAAAAATAAGGAAGACCTGGAAATAAAACTGGAAAAAACCCTGATTTTTATGTATTTGCTATTGTTGTAGGTTAAAAAATAAAATTTATGCATTATGCAAGATAGCATTTTTGACTCCAGAGTTCTGAAGCCATGTAATTCTAAACTCTTGTTTCATTATTAAAATGTACCTCTTTTTATAATTATTAATGGTTATTATAAAAATGTATTCAATATTGTTTTTAAAAGTGCTTTGGTAGGGTGCATTTTTACTGCCTCAGACATTTACTAACTGTGTGATCCTGGGCAATTTACTTAAATTTTACACACTTAATTCTCTTCATTTGTAAAATCAGGATAATGATAGTCTTTCTCTCACAAAACTGTTGTGAGAATCAAATTATTAAATGTATATAAGGTGATTTGCAAACTTTGAAGCATTGTATTAATGTTCATTATTATTATTACCCAAGAATCCAAGATTGGAGCATGGGAACAAACTTAACTAAGACAATTTATTCTGTTTGCATGTTTGAAAAATAAAACCAATCTCTAACTCCGGCCAGAGTGTGCATCTGTTTATTTTACAATGATTACTAATCTCTTTCTCAGACTTCTTTGGGGTTGTCTCTGGTCTTCTGTACATGTACCAGAGAAAGCTTTTTTTCTCCCTCAGTCATTAAAATGAGTGAAAGCTGCTTCTGAATCAATCCCAAGAACTCAATGAATGAGAAAGGTCCAAAGGGCATCTATGCAAGCAATGGTACTTATATTCAATGCATTTGACGATTTTTTTCCACCAGAATTCAAGGCAGAAAGGGAGATTCTTAGGAAGAGAAATGCCTTAAGAAAGATCTGGAAGTGTTTGAAGCATCCATGACCTACTGGGAAGCTTTCCAGTGGAAAAGATACCAACAATAGGCAGGGAAGCCAAGGAATGTAGGAAAAGGAGGACTTGGAAGAGTTTTACGATCTGGAAACAACTACACCCTTTTATACTTTTCAGTCTTGTAAATAAGTGTTTAAAATCAATGAAAAAGAAATGATATAGAACACACCCTGATCCTTAGATATAAATTCATCACAAAAATGTTTACATGAAACCAACAAATAAGCTACTTTCCATAGTAGCCCTTCATAAAAGAGATATACAAACAAAAAGAACCAAATATCCTTCCTAACCATTCAGCCCCTTGGATGAATAAGCTTTTAATGAACTTTAATGAAGACTGTTGTATTCCTCCTCATGATAACATAATTACCCATGTTGTTTCTTCAGATCTATTTATTTGGACTCTATAACTTCTGATACTGAGTTTATTACACTTAATTCCCAAATGGAAGAAAATTGGAGAATGAATCAATGTTGGAAATTAAAGCACTTCACACTCAAACAATGCTATGATATTTAATAAGTAGGAAGTAATGAACATGTAAGAAAGGGCTACCACCTTAAGTAGGGCAAGATGAAACAAGTAGAACTACCCACAGGTAAAGTGTCATGGATACTCCAGAAGAAAGAATTCCTGAGTGGAAAGAGACCACAGTGGTCACTGAGTCCTGCCTAAACCTGAAGAAGTTCCCCCACCCTAGTGTCTGTGCTAGGGTTGTATAACCTATGTGTGAAGATTTCCAGATAAGAATAAGATGCCCTTACAAGACAGACTGACACACTTTGGGACACCACTAATTGCTATCCAACTATCTATAATCTATCCATTTAGCAATTCAACTATCTATCACCCAACTATCCCTCTCTACCCAACTATGTCTCTTTATCTATTCATCTCCTTATCCATCTCTCTCATATGTTTCTATTTCTATATATCTATATCCAACTATCTTTTTAATTTTTCTCTCTTATCAATATATCTATAATCCAAATCTCTTTCTCTCTGTCCCTGTCTATCTCTCTGCATTTACATTCATTTATCCATCCAACTATATCACTCTCTCTATCCATCTCTTTATACATCTCTCTCTCTCTCTCTCTCTCTCTCTCTCTCTCTCTCTCCATACACACACATTTATTTATCTCCAACTATCTCCATCATCTTTGTTTCTTTCTTAATTTATAAATACAATTAACTATCTGTATAATCTTCATCTCTTTCCATGTATCTATTCATACATTCATTCCTCCATCCATCCTTTCATCCATTTATCTATTTATCCATCCATCCATCCATCTATCTATCTATCTATCTATCTGTCATCTATCTATCTGCCTTCTGAACCTTAGCTCTCTGACCACCATTTATCTATTTAGATTTAGGCCTGTGATATCTATCATCAAAGTAAGAAACTCTTATAGACTTTGCTGTAATGTATAGTCTTAGAAAATTGTCTGGGAACAGTAGGAGATTAAATGATTTGTCTATGACATTGCTGATATATGTCACCAGTAGGCTTTGGATCCAGTTCATACTGATTCCAAGGAGAGTACTCTATCCACCAATTCTTATTGTCCCTATGGTTAGGATATAGCTTTACCTTTGTGAAACTAGGGTAATAATACAAAGTAAATTTTGTGAAAATTCATAAGAGAGGAAACAATTCAGGAAACAAAATTCCTAAATAATCTCAAGACTCAAATATGCCTTTAATGAATGTGGTCTGTTCTCTCCCCCGCCCCCCACTTCCTCTCGTCCAATTTTACTCCCCTTCCTCCATTCCATGGGAGAATGAGAATTCTCATCAATGTGTGTGTTTTTCTACAGGAAGTGTGTGAGTTGGGGTTATAGGGGGTGGGGAGGCTGGATTTGAGTAAAGGCAAAGTGAGGAAGCATCTGACCCAGCAGGAATGAAGAGTTTTCAGAAAAGATGATCCAAGATTCAATACCAGTGTAGCAGAAGCAATTTTTTTTTTTGTGTGTGTGTGTGTGTGTGTGTGTGTAAGAGAAAGAGATGGACACAGAGAAAGACAAACCCTGGCAGTCTGATGATAAAAAGAATATGCCAATAATTTTTCTCTTTAATTAAATATTTTCTTATTCTGAACTTAAAAATGTCAACAAGCAGGTGCAGTTCTGAACAGAGAAGAATATAAAATAAAAATTGCATATTAAACCACAAATTTCCTTATGGACAACTTGTTTTTATTTTAATTATGCTAAATTCAACACATTAGTTCTAAAAGCTTTCCCTCTTGTCTGTGTTTCTCTTTGAACCTTCTTCTGTTCATTTCTATCCATTAAAAATATTTCACTGATACTTGAAATCTTTGGTGTTCAATACATTAACATATAGTGAAAGACCAACAGAAACTATTTGGGAGTCATGGAGAGATTATTACTTGGGAGTTGAGGGGGAGCAAGGTTAATAAATTATAATGTTATATCTGTAGGTAAAAATGCATATAGGAGAACACCTGTCATTTCAACCAATATGATTATTTTCAATAGAAAAAATAAACAAATGAAGTCTCATCAAGTTAAGGAGAAAAACCAGGAAACTCTACAAATGCTTTCAAATATTCAGTTTTCTTTTGCTGTCTGCCAGAGGACAAAGTTGGGTTGGGTTTCTGATTGGGGTAGGAACTAGTAACTTTGCTTCAGAGTGACACTCTTTCTTGCTGTAACTCATGGATTTTAGCATTGAGAACAATTAGGTCAGGGTCAAAGCTGACGTGCCTCTCAGTATAGGGATGGGTCATAGAGCTGCAATTTCCTTTTAACCAAAGATGAATTAAAAAAACAGGCCATGTGGTAGAGAAAATATTCCAGGAGAACACGGATTTTCCTTTACGATTTCTGCTCATTTCTGGGAAGTCCTGAGTGTGGAGGAATGCTCTGAGCTGCTCTCTGGCATAGATTTTACTGGAAGACAATTATATGGGATCATAGACTCATAGAATATGACTGATTACCTGGTCTATTGCCTGTCTTTGAGAATGAACATGAAAACCTCATCCTAAAATGACCCACTGACCATCCTGTCTCTGATGCCTGATTGGCTCCATGAAAACAAGAACTTTGTTTCTTTAGGTTTAATCTTTGTCCACTGTTAAAATACCAACTATCAAGAGAGATGGACCCAAAAAACTTGGGAATTTTAGTGCCCTGAAGGTCTGACTTTCATTACAAGGAGTGTGCAGGTAAAGATTTAACAAATGGTTAAGTGCAAATAAAGGAAATATATTTAAATTTAACACATAATTAAAAAATTAAACTTGATTTTCCCCTGATTATATGTAAAAACAAATTTTTAAAATTCTTTTTTTTTTGGTTTTGAGTTTCAAATCCTATTCCTCCCCTTTTCCCTCCTTGAGAGAGACATAAGCAATCTGACATAGGTTATGTGTGCAATAATGCAAAATGTTTAATATGTATTATTAATACCTTCTTAAGTTAAAACAGTAAAACCAAGTCTCTCAATTTCTGAGGTGTAAAATGTTCACACTGAAAATTTTATAATTGTCTCTCCATACCAGTTCAATTGACTCTAGTACACCCCTACTTCCAGTTCAGTCTCTAAAGCCATTTTCCAGGGGAACAATTGTGGACAAATTATGGTACTTCAGCCCCTACTTCCTCAGCAACCATAACTACTAAAAATTCAGAAAAAAAATACTCATTGCTTAAATTCTTTGCAAATGGTCCAGCACCAGAAACACATATGAATTTATCAATGGAAATCACACTTAAGTAAATGAGTTTCTATTTGCCTTGTTCTATACCTTAAGGACCATGAAATCTTTCCATCTGACAGCTAAAACTCATAACTAGAGTACCATTTTTATTATAATCTGATTTCTCTGAGGGAAGAGACTGATTTTTCTGTAAATCTTGTGTGAGTGGAGCCAGGAGGGAGGGGAAGCCATAGTTGGATATGTCAGCTCTTAATGTTTTCAGAATGTATCTTCAACACCAAATGAGATAGACTCAACATGTTACAACCAACTACTTCACATAAGATTTTCACCTTTTTTTAGTTGCTGTTTTTTTTTTCTTCTTCAAGTTTTTGTTTCCTTTTTGGTCTGTTTTTTCTTGCACAACATGACAAATAGGGAAATATGTTTAAAAGATTTGCATATATTTAATCCACATCAATCTGCTTGTTGTCTTGGGAAGCAGGGGAGTAAGGGATTTGAAACACAAAGTCTTACAAAAATGAATGTTGAAAACTATCTTTATATGTATTTGGAAAAATACAATATTATTGAGAAAAAAAAACTTAAAAAAGCTTCATTTCTCTACTACCAAGACTCCAGAGAAAACCACTTGAATGATTATTGGACTTCTCATCTCATTCCTCTGAATGGAAGGTTGCTGGTCTCAACTGGCAGAAGCCAACAGATTTTACATAGAAAAACATTAAATAAAATTCTTACTACTTTTGAGTATTTACAGTGATTTGGATTAAACTATATTGATTATTTTAGAATTAAAAAATTTTTCAAAAATATCTATGTCTAATTCAAGTCAGGTCTCTCACATAGCCTTGTGAAACAAGACAAACTCCCTACTTTTGCATAGGAGTTCTCTGTTTTCAAAGTGGTTCTTCAAAAGAATAAAAAGAGCTAGATATTGTGGACACAGATATGACAAGATATGATTGACATGGAGAAAATTGAAGAAAGGGTTCAATGTTATTTTCAGTGCCTGGTTCAATGGTGGCAACATCAATAGAAATAGGAAATTTGGTGACTTTATTTTGAAATCACCAATGTTGCCAAATTTTTTTAAATTTTTGGACAAATGTTTCTAAAGATCATCTTGTATCATACCTCTTTAGGCTATAAGATTTCTGTTGTTTCAGAATACTAATAACAAACCTTTAGGAAGTAATTTATAGTTTATAAAACTCGATTACCTCATTTAATTCTCACATGAATCCTGTAAAGGACATCTGTTGTTACTGAAAAGGAAACTGGAATGCAGACAATCTGAGTAACTTGCTCAGAATCACAATAGCTAGCGACAGAGCCAGAATTCAAATCCAGTTCTTCTGACTTTGCCAGCCTTTTTTTTTTTTTTTAAAGATACTTATTTTGTTTGGAACTTTAATTATTAGTTGAAATTACAACTTGTATGATGATTATCTTTATATTATTTATAATAACAAAATATCACTATTTTGTATTCATTAGATAAGAGAAGGTCTGAATTAAGACAAAGTGTGAATTATGGACAATTTGGAAAAAATTAAATAAAATTCTTATTACTTTTGTGTATACACAGTGATTTGGATTAAGCTACGTTGACAAGTAGAAGTACTGGAGGGAGCTGATGGAATGAGCAAATAAAAATAATTTGTAATTAGCACATCAATTTCTCATTTGTAAATTGGTGCCTGAAAACATTATCTCTTCCTAAATAGATTACACTTGTTCCTTGAGTAAAGATAGACTTAAGCAGAGCCCTGTCCAAATGATCATAAATTCTGGATCAGTGAAATTCAAGTAATTGATGATGTAGTATATTTCTCTAATGAAGGCAATGTGGGACTGCTGTGTTAGCACAATTTAGTCCTCATACTCCATTTAGAAGTATTTTAGTATTTTAGAGTTAAAGAGAATTTTCAAGAATATCTAGTCTAACTCAAGTCACTTAACCACTATTTGCTTTAGTTCCCTTAACTCTAAAATGTGAATAATAGGCACCTATTTTATTCTTTCTTTGTTTCTGTCTCTCTAAAACCTTTCTTCCTTCAGAATTAAATCTGGAACAGACCTCAAAGATAATCTAACATCAAACCTTCATTTTACAGAGGAGGAAAATGAGGCTTGGAGAGGCTAACTAATTTACTTAAGGTGTCAGATCTATTTCCATTTGCACCTCAATACTTTTCCCCACAAAACCACACCACTTCAGAGATTGAAACAAAACAATAACACTTTAAATTTTTATTAAAAACTATGTTTGCTATCATTTGATTTCTTTTCAGCCTGGAGCTCATTGGCACAGATCCCTTAACAAATGTGGACAGTTTGATGAGAGCATGTTATTTTTGCTGTGGGAATTTAAATTTTGCATTTTCACAATAAAAAAAAAACTCAAATGGGCAAGCTTAACATTACATTAACATATAATTTTTTTTACATTTCACATGGAGCAAAGTGAGTTAGTAAACATTAAATTGTAACTGTGATAAGCTTTTAATGTAGTTAAATATGGCAAAAACAAATCAGTCCTTGGCTCTTAATTGATTTTGATTGTAGTATGTAGACAAACTCATTGGATTATGCCTTCATCACGGAGATGAAAGCAAAAACAAAACAGACAAAGCAGCCTTCCAGCATTTGCTATCCTTGTAGCAAAATCATCCATATAAACCCTCCAGTGTGAATATTTGAGAAAATTAATTTGTCCCCATTGACACTAATATATATCTATATATATATGGTCTCTTAAGATTATATTTAGGCATCCTGAAATATAATAACAAACTGGAGGACCTTTCCTCACAGCTTGAAAAATCAGCAATGCAGACCAAAGAATTATGAGCTAAAAAATTAAGATTCCTGGGTATGTTCAAACAGTAACATTTGAAGACAAGTGAATATAGCAATAAGATCATAAATATGTAAGTGGAAGGATTTTAGAAGTCATCTACGTCAACACAATTTTTACAGGCAAGGAAACTGAACAATAGAAGTTACCTGTCTTGTCTAAGATCATAGAGGTAACAAGTGACATTGCATAGTTAGGACTAAACCAGAATTTGAACCCAGTGCTCTCAGTTCTCACCACCCCATGATGCCTTCCCAAACTCAGAAGCTGCAGAAATGATTTTTTTTTTTTTGCCTAGGCAGTTGGGGCTAAATGACTTGCCCAGGGTCACACAGCTAGGAAGTATTAAGGATCTGAGGCTGGATTTGAACTCAGGTCCTCTTGACTTCAGGGCTGGTGCTCTATCCACTGTGCCACCTAGCCGCCCCAGAAATGAATTTCTAATATGGAGCTATGCATTCAAAAGGCATAAAGATTGCCTTCAGGGTGTATCCAATCTTTCTTTCATCTTGAAATAAGGCTGCAGTACTGGTCCAAATGGGAGATCAGCTCTGTCCTGAAGATATAGGGACTACTGTCATCCACAGATATCTCAAACCTAAGGAAGACCAAGTATTTACTTCCTTATAGTTCATTTCTTGTGTAGACTTTATCCTTCACCATATTGTGATGAGTCTATGGACTGATTTGTGTTTGTGTTCATCCTGGGGAAAAGAAGGTTCTAGGAGAAACATGAGGTTCTATGAAAGACCATCATGTGAAAGAAGAATGAGATTTGTTCAGCTTGATCCCAGAGAATAGAAACAGGAAAAAATGGATAGAAGTTGCAACTTGAAAATTTAGGCTTTATGTCAAGAAAAAAACATTTTAATACTTAAAACTGTGCTCCTCGGAATCAACCTTGCTTCCAATCTGCTTCCCCCATTTCCCTATAACTCATCATTCAGGGAATGGGAAAAGGGCCTAATACTCTCATCAATGACTGATTGATATCTGTGCCGGTGAGATTTATGTGGAAATTTAAATTTTGCATTTTTGCAATAAGAGATTTATGTGAGATTTATGGTATGACAATTCTGATTTTAGAGTAGAGATTGGGGAAGTTCACGTGGATTGAATATGTAGGTCATTAACATGCAGTCTGAAGCAGACAAAATAACTTAGCTGGGGTAACAAGGCTCCTTGAGGGAGTGAAAGAAGGTGTCAGATGCCAGATGGCTCATCCCATTGCCAATGCTTCATGGAGATAGTGGGAGATAGCCCAAGCATAGCAGCATGGGGATAGTGGGAGATAGCCCAAGCATAGCAGCACTTGCTAGATCCCAAGTTCTTTATCCATCCTGGCTTCTGAAAATATCATTCGGGAAAGCAAATCTGTGGGGATAGGGCTGGCCATCCTTTCTACCAACTGCTGACCAATTTTCATCAATGAGAAGTTCATTCTTCATTACACTAGGAATATCAAGGCTGCCATCAGTCTTGTGTTTAGCTTGGTATCTATCAAGGAAGAAAGTCCTGTGGAGATGGGACCTAACAATTTGCCCTAAAAGTTATGTAGAACCCATCTCTTCAACAGTCCAAGGTCTGAAAAATAAATTATGAATATAGCAGTCATTGATCTTGTCACCCAATGATTCAATACCCAAAATAGATATGGTTTTTATTCTATATGACATCAAAGAAGATTTATTAGTATTTGTTTTTCCATTGAAGCCTTTTCCATGTGACTGGAGAATAAACATTTTTAAAAATCTTTTCTTTCCTGTAAGTCTTGGATCCTTTCTCCTTAGAGGTGTGATGTGAGAGTCATTGTGAAGGTAGAAATGGAAAGACTTGTCAACTGATGATTATATATGTGGGAAGATGAAGAGTTTGAAGATCTGGATGGTGAAGGAAATGGTTATTTATATCTTGTATCAATAATTAATTATTGAATCAGGACTAAGGATTTTTCCTTTTTCTACTTTCTCATCCAGAAATCAACTAACGTGGGGAATCTTTCTAAAAGATTTGCCTGAGCTAAAAATCTTATGAAAGAAAGTAAAAGAAATTCTAAGTTTGGGTTAATGGGTGGATTCCTGCTCATTGTGTTTCCTCAAACAGGTCCTTTTTTCAGGTGATATAGAAATCAACAAGTTCCATCAAGTACCCTAAGACCCTCAATGTAAATGTGATATAGTCTACTTCCCATTGTAATATTTATTTTCTCATTAATTATTAACCAATCAGAATTGATTGCAAGTCTTCCAAAGGCATTATATATATATATATATATATATATATATATATATATATATATATGTCCACTTCCATGAGTGTCTTTGGCATTTGAGAGTGTCATTGGCCTCTTTTATTAATAGCATGCTACCTTATTAATAAAATGATTAAATTACACAGAAATGTCTCAAACTTTTTAAACGTAAGAGTCTGAGATTATTAATCTGAGAAGCTGAAATGATAGTGATGACAGAATAGGTGGTTTGGGTGATATAAATGTTTAGAAAGAAAGATGATGATGACTTCAGTTTTAACCCCATTGAATTTAAGATTTCTCCAGGAAATCCAGTTTTAAATGCCCCAAACTGAAGATTTCGGAATACTGTTGCCAATTCCCAACCAGTCATCTTCCAGGGTAACACAATTTATGAAAAAGGACCAGCCATCTTTAGCAATGATTAATCATCTGTGCTTATGACATCTAGGATTGATAAATTTCTGATTTGAAGCCTGGGGTTAGAGGAAGTTGATTTAAATGTTTAGATCTGGGAGTCATCTGCATAGAGATGATAGTTAAACCCATAATATTTGAGGAGGCTACTAAAAGAGAAAGTATATAAGGAGAAGAGAGCCTAGAATAGACCTTTGAGGAATACTCCTATTTAGGGGATATAATGTTTATGATGAGATAACAAAAGAAAATAAGTAGGGGTTGGACAGTTAGGAGGCAAACCAAAAGCAAGCAGTATTACAAAAACTCATAGAAGAGAGAATATCCAGGAGGAAGAGTAATTAAGAATTTCAAATGCAGCAGATGGATTTAAAGGATTAGGACTAAGAAAAGACCATGCTTTGGTAACTAAGCTCTTTGTTTAGGGAATAAGGTCGAGACAGTGGAATGAAAATCACAACCACCAAACTGCCCCTCATACTTCTACAAAATGACCTCAGAAAACACCAAACAAAATTCTGAGAGGAGAAACTGACAAAAAGTACAGTGAGTTATTTTCCAGCCCAGAGCAACTTTGGAAGACAGAAAAAGAAGTATATGAACATTTATTTTTCTTCCCAATATTCTGATGGACATGTTATTTCATCGATGTGGACATTTCCTTCATCTATGGCTGTCCCCTCGGCAAGACACTTGTCAATGTGTTTCTAAAAGACTGTCAAATAGGGTACATCAAGTGGGCTAAGGATTTTCTTTCCCTCAACACTATGAGATTATTTACAGAACACACAAGCTTCATGTCAGTTGTGTGTCACTTTACACAAGTATGGAAGAAACAATAGTCTTGCCCCCCATGTAAGTTAGGCTAGTTTTCCCTTAAAAGTAATTAAACTTTAGCTGTGTGATCCTGGGCAAGTCATTTAACCCCAATTGCCTCAGGGGGAAAAAGTAATTAAACTCATTCTTGAGAATTGATTGTCTCAAAGAATGAAGGGTCAGGCCAAGAATGTTGCTTCTTTTTTCACTTATCTACAAAACATCCTGGACATGAAGATCACAAGTCCCTCCTTGAGATTTCAGATGAAGACCTGTCATATGAATAGTATAGGAAACAAGTTCAATTGAATTAATAGTCTCTGCTGGATGGAGATCCTTTCTTTGCTCTGAATATCTTTTCCCTGCTATGGCTAAAGTCATTCTTCTTGTGTGAAATGTTGGATAGAATACAAATGCCCTTTTTCATTCCATTTTCAGATTTAATCTCTCAAGGGACCAGCCTGAGCCAGACTAACCCATTGATATCTCTTACATAACTTTATTATTTCTTTTCTCTTCCTCTTTCCCTCCTTTTTTCCCTCCCTCTCTCTCTCTCTCTTCCCTCCTTCCTTCCTTCCTTCCTTCCTTCCTTCCTTCCTTCCTTCCTTCCTTCCTTCCTTCCTTCCTTCCTTCCTTCCCACTTTCTTTCTTTCTTTCTTTCTTTCTTTCTTTCTTTCTTTCTTTCTTTCTCTCTCTCTCTGTCTCTCTCTGTGTCTCTCTCTCTCTCTCTTTCTCTCTCTCTCTCTCCCTTTTCCTTTCTTTGTTCCTTCCTTCAAAACTATAATTTTCTGTTGTAGAGTTTAAAATGGTTTGAAAAGTCACCCAAAGTCACAAGTTAAAAATAATAATTTCAAAGTAAATCCCAAATCTGTAATGAGGAATTAGAGTAGTATAATAGAAAGCACACTGGGTTTGGAATCAAAAAACCTATAATCAAACCCTGCCATGGGATTGGAATGTTACCTTTTTCAATATTCTTAACTTCCCCGGCCTCAGTTTCCTCAACTATACAATCAGGCGATAGGACTTAGTAGGTCTTGAGGTGCCTTCCAATTTTAGAACTATGATCCTAAAATCCATAATCTTACAAATAGAAACATGGAATTTTTTTTCTCTGATGAGGGGAAATCTTGCTGTCCAATTGGTGTCATATGTGACTTCTCTTTTATAGCTATGAAATAATAAAACTTCACAACTGTGATCCATTCCTTCCTCTAGTTTTGAGTAGTAATTCGGTTTTTTTTTCCAGAAAAAAGAAACCTGAACTTATGCTCCATTGAAAAATAAGAAGAAAAATATAATGTGATTCAGAAAGAAGTTGCATCTTTCCTCATCTGTCAATAATTCATACCCTTGCCATAATATTGCCTTTAGAAAGAAAATATTGCTATGTTGCTAAAGGAACCCATCCTTGCATCCTGGTGCTGGTGTTGGGAGCCTGGGATCCTTTTCCTGAGATTACTTCCTACCCTGCCTGCCTGATGGATAGCATCAGGAAAAGCTTCATCTTCCACATGGCTTTGGTGCACTTCCTGGAACTTAGATGCTCTTTTATTTTATTTTATTTTATTTTTGTAGCGATGAATCTCATTGCTATAGAGACGAATGCAGTGTCATTATTGTTGCATGTGCATATTTTACTGCCAATTGCCCATTAGGAATGTGGAGTCTGTGTTCTGCTACATTTACTTCCCATGTCAGGCACTGACTTGCGCTTCCACAGTCTTGGATCACAACTTTGTCTAATCACATTTCCACTGGGAGTGTCAAGGCGTTTGCCCTGAAGCTGACAGTGAACAGCTAGGGCTGAGCTACAAAAGCAATTCACTTTGCAAAGTGTTCCTTCCTATGCTATTTAAAGAACTTGGTCTGGACGGGATGGACCCAAAGCTGAATATTTCTGAGGTATAGTCCCAAATGTGACTTGATAAACAAGTGTATTCTAAATGGAAATAATGTTGCATTTGTGAAAATAAAAATGTTCCATCTTTTTTTTTTTTACATTTTATCTTCATTCTCAGTTCCAAATTTTCTTCCTTCACCCGTCCCACACTCATTGAAAAAGAAAGAAATTCAATATCCATTATTCATTTGGAGTCATGTAAAATATATTTCTGCAATAGCTATATTCTGAGTTGATGGGGGAAAAAAGAAATGTAAAGAGAGGAAGAAAATATGCTTCATTTTGCATTCTGAATCCATTAGTTCTCTTTCTGTAGTGGATGACATTTTTCATCATGAATTTTTTTGGTGTTGTGATAGATCATTATATTGATCAGAGTTACCAAGTCTTTCAGAATTGAATCTTTATAATATTGCTGATGCTCTGTAAATTATTTTTCTGGTTCTATGCACCTCACATTGCATCAGTTCACATAAGTCTTCCCAGGTTTTTCTGAAACCACCTCATTCCCCTTTTCTTATAGCACATTAGTATTCCATCATATTTATATACCTTAACTTGCTCATTCTCCACTTGAAGAACATTCATTTAGTTTCTAATTCTTTGCCATAGCAAAAACAGCCTCTAGAAATATTTTTGAACACATGGGTCCTTTTTTTGGGTCTTATCCCCTTGGGGTATAGAGCAAATAACACTATTATTGGGTCAAAGGATTTGCAGTTTTATAACCGTTGGGCAAACATGATTCCAAATTGTTCTTTAGAATACTTCTACCAACAGTGCAATAGTATCCTTAGTATCTCTATTTTCTCACATCCTCTCCCTCATTTGTCACTTTCCTTTTCCCTCATGTTAGTCAATTGATGGGTAGACAATGTAAATTATTTATGTCATGCCTCTTTTACAGAAGAAGGAAACCAAGGAGAAGGGAAATCACTTGTTTTTGGTCCCATAGTTAGTGAACATCTGAGTCAGGATTTGAATCCAGGTCCTCTGGCTCCAAATTTAGATTTTTCCATTACACAACAGTCTCTCTTAGATGATATCTCTATGTATTGCATACTTATGTATACTACCTGAGACAGGTTTGCCTGGAGTAAGGGAAGAAACACTGAACTTGGAGTTAAGGATATGTTTGTTTAAATTCTGCCTCAGGTAAGTGGTGCCACAGGTAAGTGGCCAGAGCATTGGGTCTGGAGTCAGGAAGACCTGAATTCAATTTTGACCTCAGACTCTAGCTGTGTTATTCTGATCGAATCACTTATTTTCTGTTTGCCTCATTTTCCTGATATGTAAAATGAAGATAAAATTAGCACCTAACTCCCAGTGTTTTTGTGAGGATCAAATGAGATAATATAAATCAGTTAGCACAGTATCATATATAATATCTAAATATTAGCTATTATTAATTGTGTAACCATGAATCCATCACTTTATTTCTCTGAGTTTATTTTCCCACTTAAAAATGGAGAAAATATTTCCTATATTGTATTATTGTTAAAAAAAATCCCAGCATATATAAAACACTTAGAAACCTTAAAGTGTTATCAATTATTAAAGTATTAAGTAATTCAAGCAATCTACTTGAGACTTTTTTTTGAGAAACTTCTTGAGAAAAACAAAAAGGACCATATCTATTAATTATGTTCTCCCTGTAGCAAATGATAATTTTTCAGAAAAAGAAAAGACATTGACATCCTGCATTCCCATTCCTGAAAGTTGCTGTGTTCATGTGTGTTCCTGACATGTATGTCTCATAACTATAGTATTTTAAATCCATACATACTTCTTCTTATGGTTTTCATGTATTTGTGGGTGAGTGCTGTTCAAATTTCTTGGAAAGATGTTTTGCTATGCCTTTATTCATCTTGTTAAAGTGTTGAGTCTATTTGTGAAGGGGGAGCACACCAATGGGGGCTTGTGTGAGTTAATGTATATGTATGTAAATGTATATTGTGCACCCATATACATAAATACATGCAATTTCTTCAATTGGATTGTGAGGTTTTTAAGGGCAAAAGTCTTATCTTCTACTTCTTTGTGTCAGCTACATTTAACAGAATGTTTGACACAAAGTAGATGCTTAATACATGCTCATCTTATAAAATGAATTAAAAATGAATGAAATTTGCTTTAGCCTTTTTCAGACTATTCAATTTATAAACAAAACACATTAAAACTGTATGACCTCATGTTGAAAAATTACCCATGCATATATTTTGTAAATAAAAAGCTTTAATAAAAAAAAGAAAATATAAGAGGGCTTATAGGTATTAAATGTTGTACATATTTTTGGATTAAAAAAAAGGCCTGCCTTCCAAATAGTTCGTGACTGTGGCAATCACTCTTTGAAGAAGATTGCATGCTCTAGGAGTTAAAATAACTCACCAGGTACACCTATATGATTTATAAGTAATCTACATATATTGGTAATAAATGTTCAGTGTTATTTTTCTCTATTAGAAAAATAATATCATTAACAGAGTGATAACAAGTTTGGAGAGCACTGAATCAGAGAAGTGTGAGAAGCACAATTATCTGGGAATCTTAATGAAGAATAAGTATTTGTGCATATGGAACTCTTTGGGATAAAGTCTCTTATTGTTCTTGAACTCTATTGTAAATTGTATTAATTTTCTTTGACCTATAAATCTTTTATTTTACCTTGAAAAAAACGGTATGCACTTTGTGTAGTGACAAAGTAAAATGGGGGAAGTAAACTGAGAGATAATTACAAGTACTAACAAACTGTTGAAACTTCTGACCATTAAAAAAAATTCATCCTGGACCAGCAAGACTCCCCATGATAACCTTAAAAAAGTGTGTCACTTTGGGAAACAGCCTTTTAAGGCTTTGTTGCAAGAAATCTACTAATTTGAGATGAATAAAGCTTTATGAAAATTATAATGGGGATTATCAGGTTTTTTCATCAAGATTTTATTTAATGAGTTGTAACTGGCATGAGAAAATCAGATTTTTGCCCCAAATCATCACAATATAAAAGGCATTGGTAGCACTCCTTCAGCAGGAAATAATAATGGGCTTCAGCACATAGTAAGAATTGTTACTTAAAATGAGAAATTACCAGATGACATTCTCCTCCTTCCCCAGTGATTGTCCCCCAAGGAAAACTCTATAAGGTTCCATTTTGCTTTCTTCTCTGATGCTAGTGGACTCAAGCAATACATCTAATGTTTCTTGATATTGCATTTCCAGTGGGTCTTGTGACCAGTTCCAAGAATCCCTCCCTCTTCCTTAAATGAATTTGTCTTTAAAAAAGTTATTTAAGAACATTTAACTTTGCTGTTTGTCTGAGATGCTTGTTCCTGTTGTTGTTGTTCTTTAGTCATGTCTAATTATTCTTTAGCCCTGGAAAAGATTCTGGAGTTGTTTGCTATTTCCTTCTCCAAGTGAGGAAACTGAGGCAAATAGGAGTTAATGATCTGCTCAGGATCACTCAGCTAATAAGTGTCTGAGGCCACCTTTGAACTCTGGAAGATAAATTTTTTCTTACTCTTAAGTTTGGTACTCTACCCACTACACTACCGAGCTACCTGGGCTTACTCTAGGTACTAGGACTATCTGTGACTGTCCCCCGTGCTTGGAACACAATCC
>JAJPUD010001947.1:103966-137877 GCA_023553655.1 Myrmecobius fasciatus | reverse complement strand
TATACACCCAGAGAGAGGGATATGAAATATGGACCACAAGGTAACATTTTCATGATCTCTGTTGAGGTTTGCTTGCATTGTGTTGCCTTTTTCTGATTTTCTTTTTTTTTTCTTGTAGATAGGATTTTTCTTGCACAACTTGTCAAGTATTTCAACATTATTAACATGTAGTGGACTTCCTGCCATTTAGGGGAGGGGAGGGGACTGGCGGTAAAATTTGTAATGGAAAGCTTTGTCAAGATCAATGCTGGGGAACTACTCAAACATATGTTATATAAAGAAAAAGTTTTTTAAAAAATTAAAAAACCAGCTTTATTTATCTTTGAAGAGATAAAATTGTTAAGCCTCCACCAAAACCATACTCCAATGCTGCATGTTGGTGTGGGGGGGAAAAGGGAAGGATATAAGTATTTATTATGCTCCTACTATGGACCAGACACTGTGCTGATTGCTTTACAATTTTCTCATTTGAGCATCAAACAACTGGGTGAGATAGGTGCTATTATTATCCCAATTTTATACTTGAGGAAACTGAGGCAGGCAGTGATTAAGTGATTTGCCCAGAATCACACAGCTAGTAAGCATATGAATCTATGGAGGTGATCTCTTGATTCTTGAAGGTTTAGTCAATGGAGAGCAATTCCTAGAAGATTGTAGCTTTCCATAAAACTTTGGAGTAGGGATCTGGTGATAGATAAACCTCTGTGTGGATAGTTACTTACTTTGCAAATGTCCTATTTGTTTTCCCTCAGCACCTAGCCTAGTGCTTGTCTCTTAGTAGGCACTTAAATACTTGTTGGTCAATCACTGATTGATCATATGGTAATTTTATTTCAGCCAAGGAAACCCATAAAGACCATCTAATAAAATATGTAGGGGTCTTAAGTTGTATCAGTGGATGGAGTCGCCATCAACCAAAACAGATTTTTGAATTTGTAAAGTGTAATTGTTAGGAAATTTTTGAGTATATTGATCAAAGATCCTTCACTCTTCCCAGTTCCTCATCCACCATATATTATCAGTTATCAAGTCTTACTGATTCGACTTTGGTATTCCTTAGGTCCCTTTATTTCTATTCACACATACACTCAGGTTCTTAATCATCTCAGCTCTCTTCCTTTGCATTCTCCTCAGCTTATCAGCATCCTTCTTACGCTGTGTCACCCCCAAAATGAGCACAGTCAGTACTTGATATTTGGTCTGCCTAGTTCAGAGGAAATTGGGACTTCTTGTTCAGCCATTTCACTCATGTCTGACTCTTCATGATCCTATTTTGGGTTTTCTTGGTAAAAATACTGGAATAATTTGCCATTTCCTTCTCTAACTCATTTTATACTTGAGGAAACTCTGGTAAGCAGGGTTAAATGATTTGCCCAGGATGATAGTAAGTTTCTGAGACCAGATTTGAACTCAAGTTGATGAAGTTTCCAAATATCACTTCTGGAACTCTATCCACTGCATCATCTAGTTGCTTCTGATCATGGGACTATTGTCTCTATTTCTAGAAGCTTTGCAGTTCCAGAATACTTTTACAATCATGTCATACTACTAGATAATCATGTCATACTACTAACTCATATCGAGCATAGGGTAGGTAAATATTAGGTGATATGATTGAATCCTTCCCTTGGTGTTTAAATCTGCCTTAACCCTCCCCCCCCTTTGTCTTTGCCAGAAAGAATAAATGTGTCCTTCCTTCTTCACAGCAGTTTTTAACATATTAGATAAAACATGTGTCTTTCCTAATACTATATTATCATCTGTGAAAAGGGAAAGCCTTCAATTGATAATAGAGATATAGCAGAGAGGTGTTATTAAAATTAGTATCTGGAGACCCTTTGATAGCACAATTCAATTTTTAACCTTCATCCTACATTATAGCCAGCTACAGAATTAGGATGGGACAATTGTGGCTTTGTTACAGATCATGTAGTCAGGGGAAGCTGATAGTACTTGTTCCCCTTGAAAGAAGAAGGAGAGGGGCTGCTAATGAAACTCACTGATTGAACGGGAATTCCCAAAGAGAATTAACTTGTAGGCTCTTACTCCCTCTTGTAGAACTCTTTAGAGAGAACAGGAAAAGAGAGTGTAGGCTCTGAGCTCCATCCAGATGAATCTCTTTATTAAGATTGTTTTACTGAGTCAAAAGTTTAAGTACTTGACAAGAAATTTATCTAGGGGCTGACAAATTTTGTCAATATAGCTGAAAGAGCATTGGATTGAGAGTCTGAGTCTCTGAGTTGTAATTTCTCTCTGTTATGATGATCATGTTACTTTTTCAGTCAAATTTTGTACAGGGTAGATTCTTAGATCCCTTCCAGCTGGAATTTGACTCCACCCAGTCAGATTAAAACAAAGATCTCAAATTTGGAGCAATTTTAATTTACTAATTAAGCAAGAGAATATACAAATATTAATTATAAAATGAGTGTGTATAATCTGACACAGGTTAAAGTATTTTCATATCAATTACTGGACAAATAAACATTTTAATTAATATTCTTTTGAAATTGAGAGCTATAATTTTCAAGCTATATTTTTTGTTTTTAATTTTATTTTTTTTTAGGTTCCAGCATGTCTTTAGAAAATTTTGATTTGATGATTGGAAAAACCATTACCAGGGATTGGAAGCCAAGAGAGAGAATGAACTAATTAAATATGAATTCATAGCTAGGTAGTTTTTAAACTATCCTTAAGTCCCATGATTTGTATTGTGGAATATTTAGATAAATTCATTGACTCTAAAATTCATCTTTTTTTAAGATTGGGAAAAAATACTGTTTGGTAAGAATCTCTATGAGAAATCCTATCTTATTGTGGTTTGGTAGTCATGAGCATAGATTCCTGAATGTAGACCTGAGTTGGAATTCTAATTTTGCCACTTGCTTGGTAAATGATTTTGGACAAATTGTTTTGACTTCTCCATTTCCTTATATTTAAAATGAAGTGATTGATCTATATGATCTCTATGATAACTTCCATTTTTGAATCTATAATTCTATGAGCCTATTATTACTTGTCCTAGAATAGTTTTTGTTTAGAAAAAAAATAATTTTATTATCTCAGCTAAAGGGGGAAATATTCAGTGAGGACAAGATCATTGAAAAAATAAATCATTTCTAAAAACATCCAAAGAGGTAACTTGTGAAGAGAAGTGAACTTATCACACTGAGGGAGTCTGGCAGAAGTAATATCGGGGGGAACCCCACTATCTACCTAGCTAAACTCTTGCATTAGAAAGATATGATATTTTCCTGGATTGCACATGTTAAGATAATATAAGAAAGATCCTTTGGTACGTGTGAGAAATAGGTAAGAGACATAGATAAGACCGTGGCAAGGATATATTTAATTTCATATTGTAGGAAGTTAATATTGAATATCAGAAGATCCCCAGAGAACATGTTCATATTTTGGCAAATAAAGCATAATTTTCTTTCAAATGAACAAAGCTATATGCCTTGTGCATGAGCTTCAGTAGAAGGAAATTTTAATAAATTCATTTTAAAGCGTGATCTAAGGATAAATCAACTGATTTATAGTGATATAATTTCTATTAAATTCCATTGGTTTAAGAGAAAGGCTTATTATGCAGCACTCCTAAGGAAGAGCAGAATGAATGTTATTATAATGTTTAAAAATTCATAAGGATGACCACAGGAAAGGGTGAAAAATTGGAGTTACCATGGAAACCCCAAATGGAGGAGCCGGAGCCCTTTGGCATTCATCTCACCAATGCATGTGGAATTCTCGCCGAAGTCCAGGGACACATGGGACAAGAATGTCCCTTTTTCTGCGGCTTCCTCAGCCTGCCAAGCACCATGAAATTGAGTAAAATGATTCCATTTAGCATCTCTGTTTTTGCCATGGGAGTTTGGGAGTGGGGAAAGAGAGAGGAAAATAGACATGATTATTTCCCTTGGAAACGTTAGAAAAAAAGAAGCATATAATAGAATCCTCCAGAGGTCCTCCAGACCAATGGTTCTCAAACTTTTCAGTCTATGACCCACTTTGGCAGGATGGGCTAGGGCGGGAGTGGGAAATGCAATAAGGTGGGGGGAGGGAACAACTTGACTGCTCCCAAGTATCTCTGCAAAAATCCCATTAGAAAAAATGAAAATGGTTTTGTTCCTGATAAAAAAAACACATAAACTTATGAATGTTTTTTTATGAAGGATCATAAAAAACCATTGATTCATGCCCCAAACAATAGTATAAACATGATGCAATGAATATTACCAGTGAAAGGAATACCCTGAACCATAATAAATTGTACATGTGGAAAGAACCTTAAAATTATAAAAAGCTTTTTTTTTAATAGTTGAATAATTTCTTCTTCCAACTGTGCTCCTCCATATGAAACAGACTTTTCATTTCTGGACCTCTCATGACATTTTACTTATAACTTGGGTATAAAATCATACTTTATTTCATGTTTTACTAATTTGTGTAGGTGTATCATTAATCAGCTAATAAGCATTTATTAAATACCTACTACGTGCTATTAAATACCTACTATGTGCTAAGCACTAGACCAAACACTGGAAATATAAATACAAAGAATGAAATATGCTTGATTCTCAAGGAATTTATAATCAAATTAGGTTAATAATGTATATATACACATATATATGTATAAACAATATATATATATGCATGTATGCAATGCATATATGTATGCACATATAAATTTAAAATATATACATATCTATATAAATACACACCTGTATGTAAATACAGGATAAATATAAAGAGAATAAATATAAATAAGAATGAGGTGGCTAAAATAGGATATTATTAGGAAGGGATGATATTTGCATTTCTTGCTAACTATGTACTGAAGACTATTATTACTTCTTGCTGAAGGAGAGCTACCAATGCCTTTTACATTGTTATGATTTGGAACAAAACTCTGATTTCCTCATCCCAGTTACAACTCAGTAAATAATATTTTGATGAAAAAAAAAAACACCTAGAATATGGTCACATAGTTTATGAGGAGGAAGCCAGATTGTTGAGACTCTAAGGAACTTGAGAACAGATTTGATTCATCTTTCTGTCTCTGATCTTAGCAAAGTACCCAATAAATTTCTGCTGAACTGAATTTGATCATTTGAAGAAACAGATCCAGACAGGTTAGACAGTTTCAGTAAGATAACAAGAACTGATCAGGGGTCCTACAGTCTTGCAAAGGAATGGTGAATTGTAACTGAATACAACAATCCTGCTGAGGAACCTGCTAGGGAAGAAAAGACTTCAGGAGCTGGAACCAAAAAAAGAAAATTAAAATTGTGCAATGGCATGACTTTTATGGAAATGTTTTGTGTAACTTTAAAAGTACCTTCTTAATGGGGGTTGGGGTGGCAAGGAAGGCAGAGAATCTCAAATGCAAAGTTTTAAAAACAAATGTAAAAACTGTTTTTACATGTAACTAGGGAAAACAAAATATTAAATATGAAACTTGTTCAAGGGTATAAGTGTGTTTGTCAAGGAGGAGACCAGAGGCACAGGTTCGTCTGCCCTATAGTTTCCAGAAATAGGTAACTATGAAAAACCAACCCCTCTGCCCTTCTCCTCACCAGTTATTAGTCACTCCTTATTTGGCTATTTGGAAAGAACCTGAATTTATTCAGGGTGCATCTTCTCTCCAGGGACAAAGAAGGCAGCCCCTTCAATTACAGACTCTTCATGACTAAGGTGATTGACAGCTAGCTAGCTAGACAGACAGACAGACAGATAGACCTGCTATCTCCTTCTATAGATAAGGCTGGGCTAATTCTTGGATGACAGACATAAAATTTTAAAAATCCTCTTACAAAATTTTGAACTTAATCCTTAACCCCAAAAGGCATTTCTTTATGTACAGAAGAACATATAAAAAGATTTTATGGTATCCATTTTGTAATGTTTTTTTTAAAAGGTATATACTAAATTTCACACATTGCTTTAAAAACTGTCCTAATTGTACTTCCTTTCTAACTTCTTTCTATTCTCTTCCATTCACTTAAGAAATATTTCAATGGCCCTCTTTTATTAGTGTGATTTTACCCTTTCAATCAAAAAATAACTGAAAGGAAAAAAAACACTCTTGTAATGGATAAGTATACTCAAGCCAAATGAATCCTCAAAGTGTTCATGTTCAAAAATTTCTGCATCTTTCTGCACATTGAGTCTATCACCTTTCTGTCCGGAAGCAGCTAACATGCTTCAGCACATGTCCTTTAGACCATGATTATTTATTAGCCGTGTGATTTTGAGCACATCATTCAATTTGTCTGCCTCAGTTTCCTTAACTGTAAAATGTTGCTAGCATTGAGGTAATTGTTATACTTGTAAAGCACTTAGCACAGTGCCTGGTACATAGTAGGCCTTTAATAAATACTTCTTTCTTTCTTTTCCTTTGTTCTTTCCATGTCACTAATGTTTGGTTAGAGGGACTCCTTTGCCTGCACCTAGAACTGAAGAGGACAAAGAAAACAGATTAAATTGTCGAGCTTGATTTGTTTATCTGGTGGTCCTTATCGCCATGGACTCAGTGCATGGTATCTATGTTTCAGGACCTTTACCTATCCCTCTTCCCTTTTTTTTTTTTTTTTTTTTTGCTTTTTGCTGAGGCACTTGGGGTTAAGTGACTTGCCCAGGGTGTCACACAGCTAGGAAGTGTCTGAGACCAGATTTGAAACTCAGGTCCTCCTGAATTCAGGGCTGGTGCTCTAACCACTGTACAACCTAGCTGCCCCCCCTCTTCCCTTTCAATAGCAAGGGGTAAGAGGGAGATTGTCCCAGTTTAGTAATTAGGAAGATGCAGTGTGCTCTGGGTATTCAGCCAATGGAAAGAATCTGTTCCTAGCCATATGGAAGGGAGTGCTTCTCCCAGAAAAATGTTCTTTGGTATCTTTCTCCCTGGGTATTGTCATCCTAGTGATCTGGGCATACACAAGTCCCCTATCCCCTTAAGTATATTTCTATATCTGTTATCTCTATCTCTATCTCTCCATCCATCCAAACATTCATCTATCTATCTATCTATCTATCTATCTATCTATCTATCTATCTATCTATCTACCCAACTATCCAAACATCTATCTCTCTATCGATCGATCTATCTATCTATTCTTCTATCTATCCATCTATCCTTCCATTTGTCTATTCTTTCTGTCCATCTATCCTTCCATCTATCTTTTCTTCTATCTGTCTGTCTGTCTTTCTAGCCACCAATTCATCCATCCAAACATCTATCTGTCTGTCTGTCTATCTATCTATCTGGAACATAGGTATTCAGACAAGGTAGATCCTGATGGAAGTAAAAGACAGATCTAGGCCTATAGCTGGAAAGTACCTCAAAGCCCATGTAATCCAACATATGATTTTCAGATCCCGAGATCCCGAGAAAATAGTGCACTTCCTCAGTGACACAGAGGAAAGTCTCAGAACTAGGATGTGATTGGAGGATGAGCAGTCTCTCTAGAAGGAATACATCAGATTCAATTCCTGGGTCTGTCTTAAAGAGAATCTGCAATTCTTTTTGGTCTATTTCCCCTTTGTTTCTTCCAATTCTTGGTCCCCTCCCTGGCAAACATAAATGCCATACCCTTGCATCTCTCCACCAATTCCTGAAATATCCTTAACAGAAAAAAAGTATTTCATTGAATAAGCACGGATAAAACAGTTTAAAAGTCTATTTTTTTTTAAATTTTTGGTCATACATTAACTGAATTTCTCACTAAAATGTAAACAACAAATCAACTAGTTTAAATGATAAAACCAGCTCTTTCACCACTGTAAATGGGAAGAAAAGAATAACATGGAGGACAGTGGATGCTTGGAGTAGGGGCAGGTATTGTTAGTGAGGGTACAGAAAAGGATGCAAAAACAGGGGACCTCCAGCTGTGGAGTGGGATGCAATGGGGGGGGAATGAAAAACCTAACAACTTTATTTAAAAAAAAAAAACAGTTTTATTTACCTACATCTGAGCAGAGAAAGATGACTTTGAAGTGATTCTCAAGCTTGACAGGTAAGCATGTATCATGTGATTGATGAAATTCCTTTCCTCCCTTTTCATGTGCATTATATAAAAAATTTATTTTACTTTTCCAGATAAAGTAATTTGTTAATTGTGATAGTATCACTGGATTACAAACAAAATTAATTTGTTGTCATCTTGATTAGTGGTTTTAGGCCCACACTTGACTAATCAATGACATATACATTGTGAATCATCAAAGTCTAATCATTCAAAGAAGGAAAAACAGAGTTAGACAACTCTACATGCTTTTCCTTATTGTGTTTCTAGTTATATCTTCGGTACTGGATTCTTTAACATGAAAATGTATTTGTTTTATAACAACCTACCTGAATTCCCAGTAAGGTTGGTCTAGCTGTGGAGTATAGGATGTGGAAATAAATGTTTAACAACTGGGTCTCCCAAAGAAATTAATGACAAATTTCTAAATTTACTCTGTAGTACTAATAATTCTCTGTCATTCTCTAAATCTAGATAATCAACAAAACAATAAATCAGGCCTTGAGCTGTAGTCTGCTGCTTTCTGAGGTCTCATTTTAAATTTAACAAGACTGTTAGAGCTGACTTTGGAACACCCTTAAGTGAAGGGATTTGGAACAAGAGCAGGATTCAAGGTCGTGCCTTTTACTGTGTGAGCTTGGGCAAGTGCATTCTCTCAGAGCCTCAGTTCTTTTGTCTAGAAATGCAGGAATCAGACTAATCGACCTCTGTGATATACAGGGACATATTAATGAATAGATTCTTGCCAGAATTTTTTGCCCTTACTTTCATTGTACTATTTACTGAAAAATATTGACAGGTAATTATGTTATCAGGTACAGGAAATGTGACTGTGCCTTCACTAAACCAAACAAAACCAATCACAGTAGGTGAGGTAATGTCCTTCTATGAGCCCAAATCAAATCATAGCAATGTCTAAATTCAGGATTGTGACAGATGAAATTCCTGACCAAATAAAATGCACTATGTGCCTTCAGTCACAAAGTCAAGAATATATCAGGCTAGCAAAATCGACTGTCTCGAAGACTCTTGATTTATTTGTTCAATATTCCCAGTGAGAGGCAATGTTTGTGTTCAAATGGTAGCTAAATTAAATAAACCCATTTTGATTTTAAGACTTCGTTGTTCTGACCTTTTGTGGCTGATGTGAGAACATTGTGAGTCTCTCTTGGACATCTTTCAGGTACAGATGGATGCTTAGAAAGTAGTACTATGTCCTCATTTTGGGATTTCATGCTGTGTACCCTGAAGATGCTATTTACCTTAGGGGGAAAACACAGGAAAACTTTGTCTGAGTTGGAAACATCCTTTACCTGCTTTGCAGGTAATTTTGCAGCTCTGGATAGATTGATCCCCAAGTAAGCTTTCTAGGCATTGTTTCATTACCTTATTAGAAGCAACTGCAGCCTCTAGAAAAAAAGCACCAGATCTTGAATCAAAGGATCTGAGTTCAAATTGTAGCTCTGCTACTTATAACTAGTGGAAATTTAGATAAGTTATTTAACCTTTTGATAGTTTCCTCATCTGGAAAATGAGGGGGGTAGAATGGATGACATCTAAAATCCCATCTAGCTTCCAATCTATTCTAAATCCTGTTTAAATAATAAATAATAAGAGAAGTCCAACAGGTTTTATAATATGTAGAAATTAGAAATCAGTAGCATTGTTATCCAATAATCCAAATAAATTATTCTAAGTCAATGGCTCCAGTTAGAAGTCAGCTTTTTCCTACAGACATTGATGCTTCCATATAAAAGATATTCTTCTTTAAAAATTAGAATAAATGATAAAGGGCTAGCCTTGGATTCAGTCAGTCAATAGATGTTTATTAAGCATCTCCTAGAGTCTAGACACTGTACTAAGTACTGAGGTTTCAAAGAAAAGCAAAAGACAGTTCCCTGCTTACAAGAGTCTCATAGTCTATTGGGGAAGGCAACATGCAAACTACAAAGAAATGTTATATCCAGGTTAAACTGGAGATAATAAATAGAGGAATTCCCTAGAATTAGGGGGATTCAGGAAAAAACTAGTTTCAATTTCTGTCTCTGCTACATATTTGCTATATGGCCACTTCTCTGAGACTGTATTTTATAGATGAGTTGGTGGTCTGCTTTTTGGGGGAGGGCTTCAACCATTTGCATACATGGTGAAATTAAAAATCTAGATCTCATTCCTCTGACACTCCTTTTCCCTGCTCCCCAAAACACCCTGAAATAAATATTATACTCCAGGTTATAGACTTTAAAGTATTGGTTCTTTAAATTCCTTTAAATATAAATAAAAGTGTTCTAAATTAATAAATTTAGAATAAAAATAAATATGCAGACAAGTATAGAGAAAAGAACACTGGCTTTGCAGTTGGAGGTCCATGGTTTAGGGCTTGAAACCATGATACTTCCTATCTATGTAGCTTTATCACTTAATCTCCCTGGACTTCTGTCCCCTCATCTATAAATTTAGGGGGGTTAGACTAGACTAGACCTATGAACAGTTCAGTGGAATCATCACCTATTAGTTGCCTCACTTTGGGCAAGCATTGTCTAATTATTTTCTCATCTATAAAATGGGCTATTAACAGCTATTCTATGTTTGTATGTTTGTTGAGAAGATCAAATAAGAAAATACAAGAAAAGCCTTTTGTAACCTGCTTAAACATTATACAAATATGAAACACTTTGAAGGTTTTTATTATTTTTTCCCCAGAAAGAGTAATGATTTGGGAGGCACAGCCAAGATGGCAGAGTCAAGGCAGGAACTCAACCAACTTTTTCCCCAAATCGCTCCAAATTTCTTTAAATAAAGAGTAATTACATAATAATTAATTCTCTGAGACAATATCAATTTGATTTTAATTGACTACCAATAGGTCTTAGTCCCAGCCCCATTTGGTCATTGTTTGGATCCTCATTGGCTCAGATTGAATGTAAATTGTAGTTTTTTTTCTGGCTAGACCAAAAATCCTGAGAGTCTTCCCCTCCCAGATTTATTGATTTATCTATCTATCCATCCATCTATCTATCTATCTATCTATCTATCTATCTATCTATCTATCTATCTATCTATCTATTCATTCATTTATCTATGCATTCATTCATTCATTTATTTATTCACTTCTTTACTTATTCATTCATTTGTTCATTTATCTATCCATCCATCCATGCATCCATCCATTCATTTCTTTACTTATTCATTCATTTATTATTTTTGAATTATGTGAAAAAGGAGATTCTTTGCCTTAACTGCTCCTTAGCCTTAATCTCTGAATGGGTGCAGCCTCAGTCAAAGGGAGACCTGTTGAAGATCTTAGCTTAAAAAGGCCCAGATTTCCCATTGCCTCCTGAACCATCTCCAGTCATCCTGATCTATGTCTGGCCACTGGACCCAGATGGTTCTGGAGGAGAAAGTGAAACAGGTGATCTTGCACAGCCCTCCCTCCCTTAAATCCAATTCACTTGCATGCCATGGTGTCACCCCCCTGATGTCCTGGTCCTTTTAGAGAACAAAGGTTCAACAACAACAACAACAACGATGGTGATGGTAACAAGTGATATTTATAGAGTACTTTAAGTTCTGCAAAATACATCCCATGTATTTTTTTGTTTTTTTTTATTTTGTTTTTTTTATAAAGCTTTTTTATTTACAAAACATATGAGTGATTTTTCTACATTGATCTTTGCAAAAACTTTTTTTCCCAAGCTTTTCCTCTCCTTCCCCTCACCCCTCACCCCTAGATGACAGGTAATCTAATACATGCTAGATAGGATAAATTATATGACAAATACAATACATGTATACATATCTATACAGTTATCTTACTGCACAAGAAACATTAGATCTAGAAAGAAAAGAAGAAAAAACAACCTAAGAAGGAAAACCAAATGCATGGAAATATTCACAGAAAGCGTTAAAATGCTGTGTTGTGGTTCACACTCAGTTCCCACAGGCCTCTCTCTGGATGTATATGACTATCTTCATAGCTGAACAATAGGAATTGGTTTGAATCACATCATTGTTGAAGAGAATCATGTCCATCAAAACTGATCATCATATAGTCTTGTTGCTGTGTATAATGTTCTCCTGGTTCTGCTGATTTCACTCAGCATCAGTTCATGCAAGTCCCTCCAGGCCTCTCTGAAATCATCCTGCTGGTCATTTCTTACAGAACAATAATATTCCATAACATTCATATACCATAATTTATTCAGCCACTCTCCAATTGATGGGCATCCCTTCAGTTTCCAGTTTCTGCCACTACAAAAAGGGCTGCCACAAACAGTCTTGCACATGTGGGTCCCTTTTCCTCCTCTAAAATCTCTTTGGGATATAGGCCCAGTAGAAACACTGCTGGGTCAAATGGTATGCACAGTTTGATAACTTTTTGAGCATAGCTCCAAATTGCTCTCCAGAATGGTTGGATCCGTTCACAATTCCACCAACAATGTATCAGTGTCCCAGTTTTCCCACATCCCCTCCAACAGTTATCATTATCATTTCCTGTCATTTTAGCCAATCTGACAGGTGTGTAGTGGTATCTCAGAGTTGTCTTAATTTGCATTTCTCTGATCAATAGTGACTTGGAGCAACTTTTCATGTGACCAGAAATAGTTTCAATTTTTTCGTCTGAAAATTGTCTGTTCATATCTTTTGACCATTTATCCATTGGAGAATGGCTTGAATTCTTATATATTTGAGTCAATTCTCGATATATTTTAGAAATGAGGCCTTTATCAGAACCTTTGGATGTGAAAATATTTTCCAAGTTTACTGCTACCCTTCTAATCTTGTCTGCATTCATTTTGTTTGTACAAAAACTTTTTAACTTGATATAGTCGAACTTATCTATTTTGTGATTAATGCTGACCTCTAGTTCTTCTTTGGTCACAAATTCCTTCCCCCTCCACAGGTCTGAGAGGTAAACCATCCTACATTGTTCTAATTTGTTTATAATATCATTCTTTATGCCTAGATCATGAATCCATTTTGACCTTATCTTGGTATATGGTGTTAGGTGTGGGTCAATGCCTAATTTCTTCCATACTAGTTTCCAATTATCCCAGCAGTTTTTGTCAAATAGTGAGTTTTTATCCCCAAAACTGGGGTCTTTGCATCCCATGTATTATTGTATTTGATTCTTTCAGCAACCTGGTGAGGTAGGTGCTAGGCTCATTTTAAAGATCAGGAAACTGAGGTAGAGAGAGGTTAAAGGTCTTATAATTAGTAAATGTCTGAGGGAGGATGAGAATCTAAGTCTTCCTCAATTCAGATCCAGAATTTTGTTCACTTTCCATACAAATCCAATACCGATTCTTTCTATTTTCCATTTTGACCCAGCTTAGAATTGCTGGAACTTGTCATCCTCAAAAGATATTTCAAGGAAAATAAAGTTTAGCAGTGGTCGCAAAAGGCTATAGTAAAATAAAAATGGCACTTTCATTCTAATTGCCATCTTGGATGGGAATTAATTCCACTTAGAGGCAAGGTTCTATTTAGAAAACTGACTTATTTGCTAAATATACAGGACAGGAGATTTATAATAATGTTCTTGGCAGATAGACCATTTATATGCATTATTAGAAAGGAAATGCATTTTATATTGATTTATTCACCTGCTTTTTATCAAGGTCAGAGGTTTTTCACTTTTTTTTTTTTGGTATGATGGCCACCTTTGGTAGTCCATGTGGGGAGCACTTAATGTAGCCCTTGTCAGAATAAGGTTATAAATTCACCAAATAAAATACAGAAGATTATAAAAGAAGCCAATTATGTTGAAATAAAGTTACAAAAATATTTTTAAAAATTAATGGGCTCCATTTTATGAATGTAAGGAACTGGCCAAGTTTTGTGTTAGCTACACTATAGTACAAAATTTAAGTACTTAAATGTAAATAATAATAACAATATGGAAAACAATAACCTTGTTATCCTTTTTGCTTAGGGTTTGTTCTCATAAAAATTAATGAAAAAATGAAAAAAAATTAATGGGTTCCAAATTTCTTTCTCTCTCTCTCTCTTTTTCTAGCTCTCTCTCTCTTTCTGTCTCTCTGTCTCTGTGTATCTATCTGTCTCTGTCTCTGTCTCTCTCTTTCTCTCTCTCTCTCTTCCCCCCCCCCGTCTTTCTGTCTCTGTCTCTCTCTTTGTGTGTCTGTCTGTCTCTGTCTCTGTCTATCTCTCTGTCTCTCTTTGTGTATGTCTCTCTGCTACTTTCCCTCTGTTTCTCTCTGCCTCCTATTCCTCTATTCAGCTATCTCTCCCTCATTAAAATAAGAAAAAAAGAACAGATCAGCAAAAAACAAACAACAAATCTCAAATAAAACCTAAACCAATAGATTATTCAAGACTAACAGTCCATACAATATTCTACACCCATAGTCCTCTACTTTTGCAAAGGAATGAAATGGCCCTTTAAGTCTCCTTTAAATTCCTCTTTCTTGTGCTTAGCAGCAGAAGCCTGGGGTTAATCAGTCAAGAGAGGGGAGGGGTGGACCAAAAGACTTATCTTTTATCAGAACAACCTATTTTAGCCATTTTCAGTAAAAACAACAATTTAATTTCTTAGTTCAGTGTTCCTGTACCTAATGTCCAAACCTTGACCCCTTTCTGAACGTTGATATTACAAACTGTAAAAAACCATTACTGATTTTTTAAAAACAAACCCTCTTATTTAAAATATAACTTGAACATGCTTGACAGTCATTAATTCCAGTCTGAGAGCCTAGTGTTTTGACAATAAATTAAAATTCATGGAAACATTAGACCACACTCATTGGGGAAACAATTTAAAAAGCAAGCAAACAAACAAAAAACATGTTCCAGAGTAAATAGAATTCTTCACTCTGGGAAAATCTGGTAAGTGTCTAAATCTCATATGTGTTACTTTATGAATTTTGACTGGGACTAAAATTCAATTAATGAAACTGATTTAGATATTTGTCACACTTTCCTCCCCCCCTCTTTCCTGATTTCTGTCTTTTTAAATCATTCGACTTTGATGCTCTATTTATTTATAGTTCAAATACTTTGAAGATGCTAAGTTATCTTTCCACTACATCACTGGCTTTTTATCCAAGGTTACAAGTAGCAGAACAGGAATGAAAACTTGTCTCCAAGGACAGTGGTCTTATCACTGGCCAGTTTTGCCTCTTGCTCATTTTTTGACCATCTTAACCAACCCTGAGGCCATTCAGAGAGTGAGTCTCAGGTGATCTAAGAATGATGAGAACAGTGCAGAGCAATTCTGCTGCTCTTCCTTTATTTCTACCAAATTTGGCTGAGGATTTACTAGTAAATGCACAATTCAAAAATAAATGAATAAATGAATAATGTAAAGAATATCAGACCTAGAAGTCAGAGGATTGGAACTAGTCTCACCTTTGTTTTTTTCTGTGTGACCTTGGACATGTCACAAATTTTCTGGGCCAGTTTCCTCTCTTGTAAAACTGGAAGGTAGGTCTAAATCAGTGGGGACATACTTGACAAGAATCAGGACCATTGATCCATACACATAAATCCTTGCTGGCTACATATTGACATTTTTAACATGTAATGTTATTTTTATTTATTTTATTAAAATTTCCTCCAAACACTTGGGAATATAAAGGGTGACTTGGGCCATATATTTGCTACTTCTGGTCTAGTTGTTTTTTGACAACTTTTAGTTCCAGATCTATGATCCGATGAAGAGACAATGGATAAATTGGATAAATTGGATAATGAATAAATGGACTTGGCTGAGTAAGAAAAATTAATGAAAAAAGATTGGCCTGTTAACTGTTAGGAGATTACTAATTTGGCTAATCGATTCATTTTCTGACACCTCTGATTGTTGGTTGGAGAGAAGTTCATTATTTCCTTCTGTTTTTGGACTTTTTAAAAATAGTATTAAATAGGGGTAGATAAGTGGCACTATATTGCATAGAGAACTGGATCTGGAGTAAGAGAGACTCATCTTTCTGAGTTCAAATTTGGCTTCAGACACTAGCTTTGTGACCTTGGACAAATCACTTAACTCTGTCTCAGTTCTCCTTCTAAAAAATGAGCTGAAGAAGGAAATAACAAACCATTCCAGCGTCTTTGCCAAGAAAATCTCAAATGGAATCATGAAGAGTTGGACAGGACTGAAAAAATGACTAAACACTCTCAGCTTTCAATTGACTTCTGCCTACTGATTTATTATGAGATACTTTTGCAATACTGATCTAGTCTTATATGGTTTTAATTACTTTTATAATCAGATGTAAGCACTTTGAAATTCCATTTGGGATCAAGATTGTGACTTTAGGACTCTGATTTTGACTCCTATCCTACAACTAAAAATGCCAAAGGGCACTCTTAAACTCTCCAGTTCCTCTGCCTTTGACCTTGTAGTCTGAATTTGTCTTCTTATTGACTTATTACTTCCAATTGTTGCAGGCAGGAAATAGAAATATATATATATATAATAGAGAACACCAACCCGGTCAGTTTAGCTGGAAAATAGATTGCATAGAGGGTGATTTGAAATAGTCCAGGACACATAAATTAAAGCTAGATTGGAAAAAAAAAAAAAAAAAAGAAAAAAATAGAATTGAAAATAGTAACCTGAGCATTTAGGTTAGTGAGAAAAAGTTTAGATTTTATCTAGATTTTTCCTAGTAATTTTATTTTAAGTAGCTTAGTGATTAGACCTTTGCTCCTAACTTCAGAAAGACCTGAGTTCCAATCTTATCTCAGATACTCCCTAGCTGTGTGACCCTGGGCAAGACACTTAACTTTTGCCTTAATCCACTGGAGAAGGAAGCTACAAATCACTCCAGTATCTTTGCCAAGAAAATCCCATGGACACAAGAGTTAAACAAAACTAAATAACTGTGCAGTTTATAGGACTGCATCATTCTTTAGTATTTATGCTCATATTTTAATAAAAGATATTCACTTAAACTAAATGATGCCATTTCTTTTTGGTGAACCATAATCTTGGTTGAGCCAAATTATTCAACCATGATTCTTTGGACAATTATGTCATAACCATAGCATCATTGGCCATCTGGTGGCAACATATCATAATTGCAGGCAGGAATTTAACAGAATTTATGCTCCAGAACTTTACTCATTAAAGAGTAAATTATACAACTGCACATGTCCCCAACAAAAATCCCATTTGACCAGTGATAATATGACTTGGATGATAGGGAATGATTACATGTATGACTGAAAATAAAAGATTAACTCTGACATGCCATGAATTCATTAATTTTTCTTCACTATTCATTATTTTTTTTCTTTATTGGTATATTATCCTGCTGGTAGCTTTGATTAAAACTTATTCAGTAGAGAAATCTATGTGACACAATAGAACATCAAGGTGGTGCAGGAGATAAGAGTATTGGACCTGAAGTCAAGAATACTCATCTCTTTGAGTTCAAATCTGACCTCATACTAGTTAGATGATCCAGGGCATGTTACTTAACCTTTTTTTCCCCTGAGGCAATTGGGGTTAAGTGACTTGCCCAGGGTCACAAGCTAGGAAGTGTCTGAGATCAGATTTGAACTCAGGTCCTCCTTAATGCAGGGCTGGTACTTTATCCACTGCATCACCTAGCTGCCCCTCTTTAACCTTTTTTTGACTCAATTCTCTCATCTTTGAAGTGGAGATAATAATTCCCAGAGTTGTTATGAGGATAAAATGAAACACTTGTAAGTACTTTGCAGACCTAAAAGTGCTGGATAGTATTTTTGTTATTATCAATAAGCATGCAAAAGGACAGCATGGAAAATATGTAATATCATAGGAAAAACCTTAGCTCAAATAATGGAAAATATACATTTTCCATAACATAAAAAGAGGAAATTCTTTAGTTCAGAAGATCCGGGCTCCCAATCACTCTGTTGGTATGCACTTAGAAATGGGTCATAAGCTTCTTTAGGAGAAAACTAGGGATGAAAATGTGGAGTGAGAACTGGAATAGGGAAGAAATATAGAATAGCTAGAGTTAAGAAGGTTCTTAGATAAATGGCTGAGATAATATGGAAACTAAAAAGTTGTGTTTATTTAACTAGTTGAATTCTTTGGGAGAGATACTAAGGGGATTAGCAGTAATTTAGGCTGGCCCCTCTTTCTTTAAGTTTTGAGGAATAGGAAATAAAGCCAATAGCTAAACCTCATTTAAGATGTAAGACTAGAGCCATGTCATAATGAATGCTAATCCTCAAACATTTATTAAAAGTTTCTTCCAAATTTGTTTGAGAAAAAAAGAAAAAAAACTTCCATTATACACATTTTTTGTAGCTCTTTGGAATGCTCAGTTTATTTTTATTGGTCAGTTAGTTATCTGTATCTTGAAACTCTTTGACTTTAGAAAATAATAGTATCCTCTTTCTCTGTTAGAAACAAAATCTGTAAATATTTTGGAATTAGATAACTTTTTTTTTGTTATTCATGTTTCTGAGGCCATTAACCAGAATCAGTCAAAAAAGTAAAGCAACAACAATTATCATAATAGTCATTTTTATTTGGTTCCAGTATAAGTAATTCATTATATTAATCTTTTTGAGTTTATTTGTAGATGAAGAAATGTGCATTTTAATGTTTGGACTAAGTGGCTTCTAAGTCTCTTCTGACATTGAGATCCTGAGATTTAAATGCTTAATAGATATTTAGGTTCTTGTAGCTTGTTTATTTAGGGTCCAAAGGGATGAGATCATTGTTATCATAGTACATTTGTCTCTCTGGGCTGCTAGAACTTGCAGTGGATAGAATGCAGTGCCTAGAGACAGGAATTCAAATCCAGCCTCAGCCTCTTACTAGTTGTATGACCTTAGTCAATCACTTAATCCTGTTTACCTCAGTTTCCTTATCTGTAAAATGAGTTGGAGAGGGAAATGGTAACCACTTCAGTATTTTTGCCAAGAAAACCCAAAAATTGGAATTAGAAAAAAAAACCAGACATGACTAAAAAAACACATTTGTCAGCCTTTCAATCAGTCAAGTAACACACATTTATTAAGGAGATACAATTAACAATGTGCTAAAAGCTGACGACATAGATGAAAGACTTAAATGACATAAATGAAACTTGCCCTTAAAGTGTTTATATTTTACTGACAGAGATGAAACATTTGTATATATATATATATATATATATATATATATATATATATATATATATAAAATATATATGTATATTACACACATGTACTGTTTGCATATACGTGTATATATGTATGTCTGGATATATATATATATACATGTCTGTATATGTATTTATATATGTATATGATATATAAAAATTCACATATGCATACACACTCATATATCTGTATATACATACATTTATACAAAATATTACAAAAATTAAAAATATTTTTTCAAGGAATCTATGAAAAACCTCACTCAATTGAAAGGGGATACTTGAGTTGGATCTTAAAGGAAACTAAGAATGCTGAAAAATGGAAGTATGGAGGGCATAGAATACAGGAACAGTAAGAGGGTCAGATTGGCTGGATTCAAAAATGTATAAAGGAGAGCCATTTCAAGCCATGTAACTTGAAAAAGTAGGCAAAAGACAGGTTTGAAGAGCCTTCAATACAGAGGGATTTTTTGCATTTGATGCTAGAGAATATAGGAGCCATCGATTTTTATTGATGGGTGGAATGGCATGATACTTTACCAAAAACATTTTGGCAATTTTTTGAAGATTGAAGAGAGAAGAAACTTAGGGGGCAGAAGCCATTTAGGAAATGTTAATATAGTCTAGGTGAGCTAGAAAGAACTTTGAAAAGGCGAGTGGATGTGAATAATGCTTTAAAAAAAAAAAATCATGGGATTAAATTTGTCCAATTATCCATAATTTTGTTTCTAGGCAAGGTGAAAATTTAAAATTCCATTTAATCTAAAGGCTTTCTTCTGTAGGATTAAAGGCTTTATAAATGTAAATCATTAAATTGATATTATTATTACAAGACAAAGACACAGACAAAGGGGGGTATATTCCTGTTTATAGATAACATTGTTCCAGATGCATCTAGCCTTGGAAATGTGTCCTTATGGAACACCCTTCACCTGGAAGAATTCAGCAGATTCATATATAAGCAAATAAATAGCAAATTCAAGGTATTTTTACTAGCATCATTGTGCAAGAAGTGTAATTTAAATTTTGCCTTGACAGAGGCAAGAGATTCTCAAAAGTGAAAGTAAAAAGGACATATTCTAGGCTGAATTAATCAGGATATTAGTAAATAATCTGTTTATAGAGGAAAGAGATGGAAAGAAATGGACAGGGAACAATTAGTAGGACATTTTGACTGGAATACAGAGAGCATGAAGAAAGGGTAACAGGTAATAAGACTGGATAGAGTGATGTAATCCAGACTGTGAAGACTTTTAAATGCTAAGCCAAAGGTCTCTAAAGTTAATTGATTAAATACAAAAATTTCCAGGGGCACTATAATTTGCTAAAAAGCAAGAAAAGACAGGTCATTGTTTTCTTATCCATTTTGTTATTCTCTTTTAAATTGAGTTTTATTGGACTGTTTAATCAATTAACCTTTGAAAACTGATAAATGTTAGTTTTGTGTTTTTCCATTCATTTCTTTTGTATTTTTTGTTTCCACCCTTTTTAAAGTAAATACTTTGTGACTTCAATTAATTCTGCTTATTTTGATGGTAGTATATTCACATAAATAGTCTCTTAATCCACTCTTTTATTTTTGATTTTATCTCTAGATCTGAATTTATTTAAATTATTATTTTTATTAATTTTATTTATTTAGAAATCTATTTCTGTTTCTCTTTTGCCTATTATATTTCTCCTCATAGTTAAGCAAATAGTTCCATATCTTTCCTTCCTCCCTCCCCTTAAACCTTTAATTTTAAGTGAAATCTTTCCTTCCCCCCAACCTCTATTTTGTTATTGTTGCACTGTTTCCTAAGATGTTTTCCTTTGCATTATCCTCTAGAGTTCCATTAGAGACAAGGCCATTTATGTTTCCATCTCTTTGTGCTTCTAGCACAATGCTTTGTATATAGCAAGCACTTAGCAATGTTTGTTGATATTTATTGAATAAGTCACAAACTTATTAATTGACAAAAAAAATTGTGGTGGTTTTGAAATGACAAAAATGTGATTGACCAAAATTTGTCCCTAGTAGACAAAACCAAAGAAATGGTGCATCTGCTGGATAGAGAGATAGTTGAACTATAATTCAACTATAGTGATGCTCTTGTATCCAGTCATAATTATTCTATTCTTTGATGACTTAATATCTCATTAAAATTTTATCTTTCTGAATTGTATCATTTTAATCCCTGTTACTGGGGAGCCTGAGACTGATGGATCACTTGAGTTTGCAGGTTCTAAATTAGATATCTGCACTTAGTTTGGTACCAATATGGTGAACCTCTAGGACTGGGGTTCCATTATTAGGCTTCCTTAATGAGGGGCCAATCAGGCTATATCAGAAAAGGAGCAATTTAAAGCTACCATGGCAAGCAGCATTGAGGTCACTGAACTTTCAGGGAAAGATAAGGAGAAAGTCTCAAAACCAAGCTAAACAAACAAAATAAATTATAACTTTAGATTTAGCAAGAGGTTCTTTTGGAGCTTTTCTTCATTCACATTGAGAAATATTGCTCATCTGGATGTTTAACAAGTGACACAAAGATAATCTAATAGTTCAAACCCACTTGCATTTCCTACCCTGCCCTATATTCCTTTGCTTTAATGTGAATTATAATTTGCAACTGAACAATAATATTTCTGTTTACCAATTACTTTTCTACTGCCATATATTGTGTATTTTAAAGGGGAATTAGGGCCTCAGGTGTAAAGACACAAAAATAGATCTTTGGATGAATAGCCTAGACATGATGCAGGTTGAGCACAATCTAATCAGTGAAAGTGTAACCTTCCCATAATTCTATGGTTGCTGCCAAGTTTCTCTGGCTCTCATGAAGTTAAAGGACCATTTAGTTTTCCATATCATCCATTACCTCACCTGCTAATATAGCCAAAATAGAAATGGAACTTTGGCAGATTAAGGAAAGTATGTCCTTTGTAAGCATCAAAAGTCCTTCCCTCCTTTTGAAATGATTTCATGCTAATAATTCTGCATTAATATTAGGTAAATGGATGCTTAACTAAATGAAAAGTTACCATAAAATGTTTCCAACTCTAACAATTGGGTCTTCTGGGAACAAAAAATGAGCGTGTTGGCTCATTTCATATTATTGAATCACTTTTCATTTTGTCACTGGAGTGCAATGCATACAATTTAAGACAAATCAGATGATTCAACTTTTTAGTTTCTCCTGAGAGGAAATGCTAAAGCTTTGTTCACAAAGGGAAATATTTTTATTTTTAAAAAGCAGCAAGAATGACCAGAATCAAATGAAACCAATAAAATAATTATTTTAGTGTCTTTGTAGAAAAGGTCATTATTGTTCTTTTGGTCAGTTGTATCTGCCTCTCGGTGACCTTATGGACATAATCCATAGGGCCCTTCTCTTTTAAAATATGAAACACAACTTTTAAATAGGAATACTAATAATCACCTGCATTGCAGTCTGAGAGAAGTTTCGGACAGCTGTACCATATTCAGAGAGAGGTGGTATGTTCTAGTGAATAGAAAGCTGACTTTGTAGTTTGTTAATTCAAGATTTAAATTCTTCCTCCAATATGGATTAGCCTTACTCAGTAGTAAATTGAGCAATCTCTAAGATTATCAATTGCAGAAGAATTGTGTATCTAGACCAATAAAGAAAATATCCTTGTGGGGAATTCCCAGTACCAATGAACTCACAGTCTAGACCAATCCTCTCCACAGGTCTTCCCAAGAATACAAAACAAAATCTATATGCCTAAAATTATATTATATATACAGGGAACAGTTCAGGTATAATTCAGGAATAATGTAATTTTGAATGATTTTATATTATTGAACATCAAATACAACTTTCTATATTTTAATTCATCAAGAGCATATTATATAAAAATCCATGTGATCTTAATATAAGTCTTAGGAATCTTCTGAACTGGAGAACTAGACACCTCTGAACTAAAAGGGAATGAATTTGTGTGAAGGTAGAAGACATCCCATTATATAAGCTACCCTACTGGGATCCCATCTGTATGCAGAGAGTTACAACATGTTTTCTTGATTCTTTTTACCTGAAAGATATCATCTCATCTGTCTCCTTCCCTTCTCAAACCATGTTCTGCTCATTTTCTTCTTCTACAACAGCCGTTCTACTGAAATGATCTTCTCCAAGATGAGCAATATCTTTCTAATCATTAAATAGCCTTTTGTTTCCAGTCTTTATCATCCTTTACCATTTGTGGTCTTGCACTTATTGATTATTATATGATTAGGGAGAGCCTTTCTTCCCTTGAATTCAAAAACACCATTTTGTCTTTCCATTCTTTCCAACTTTCAAACTCATTTTGCTTTGTCTCTGTTGGTTCCTTGTTCTCTTCTCAAAACATTAATGTGGAAGATCCTTTGATCCTACCTTTGTCATTTTTCTCTCTCTTTTCCCTTAGCAATCTCACTTACTCCCATAGATTCAGCTATTACCTCTGACATATAGGGACTCTCTGCATACAGATAGTTCTTCTCCAGTTCAGATAGCTCCTGAGACATATTAAGGGCATCTGGGATTTTTACATTGCCTCCATATCCTTGATCTATTTGGTTTATCTACCTAGATGTCTTTTGCATAAACTCATGTCACAAACAAAAAATAGTATTTCTGTTCCTCCAATATGCTTCTCTTTCTGACTTCACTGTTTCAGTCAATGGAATGATTATTCACCCCAGTCCCCAAAGGTCTCAAAAGACATTAATAAAATCTTTAATTTTTTCATTCTTTTTTTTCCTCTCACCTCTCATATTCTACAGATTAACAATTATTTCCAATAAATTGTCTGTGAGTGTCTCTCTTTCTCTGTCTTTTTCTGTTTTTGCCTTTATCTCTTTTTTTTCTCTGTCTCTCTTTTCCTCCCTCCCAAAAAACCACTCCACACCCATTGGTGTTTATGTACATCTTTCCCCTTCTCTATTCCATTCACCATTTCTCTATTTACCCTCCCCATTTAGTCTTTTCTAATAGCCTCCTTACAAGTCTTTGTACTCCTACTGTTCTGTTTCACTCTACACAATCTCCCGTATCACTTTCAGATGAACTATTATTCAAAGATTTAGTCAACTTTTTGCTCAAAATTCTATAATGACTCTCCATCATCCTCAAAAATGTTATGTACATCCCATAATTCCCTTTTTTTCTTCAGGTCCTTAGCACTCCAGGAATTCCTACAGATGTAGTTATATACCAATGTCTAAGTCTGTTATATTCAATAGTCATTTTTGGAGGAGAATAAACTACCCAAATTATAATAATCAGCTAATTAGTTTAATTATTGTTAGCTTTTGCTAATAATGATTGCTGACATTTATATAAAGCTTTAAAGTTTGCAAAAAAAAAATCCCTTTCCGTACATTTTCTCATTTGATTGTCATTCCTTCAGTGGCTTCTATTATTGTGCTTATTTTCGCAAGTGGAGAAATTGAGAAAGAGGTTAATGGCTTGCCTGGGATCACAGAAAGTGTCTGAAGTAGGGATTGAATGCAGGCTTTTTTGGCTGTGAATTCAGCATGTTGTTCACTATGCCAAGAGCACCTTTAAAGAGGGAATGGAAAGCTAAGGGAGTGCTGTAGAGCCATGTCTTTCCCTCTTCAAAATCTTGCAAAATTGATGCTACCAGATGGCTACCTTGACATCAGGGAGCCATGGGGAGCCACAAGTGTTGTCGCCTAAACTGCTCTCCTACCAGGAAGGGATATAACTCCAGCTATTGTCCTCAGTCCCACACTGTGGACATTAGATAAATGATTTACAATCCCTCCTCTGCTTTCATCTTCCTTCTAGCCTGCAGCCTGCAAAATGCAGTGGGGAGATTTTGCAGCATTTAATTACCAAATTGTCGATCAGGTGATTGAAAAATAAATTTTGAAAGAATCAGACAGGAGAGAAAGAATCTCCATTGTTTTTTCATACACTATCAATTTCTTCCACTTTAGAATTGGGTAGGGATGTGGTTAGATGGCTAATCATGGTTAGATAGGTACACACACACAGAAAAAGAGACAGACAGAAAGACAGACAGACAGAGAAAGGCTCATTTAATCCAAAGGTGTCAAATTTTTGGTTGGACAAGGGATTGAAAGGTTAAGATGTTTTAAGTGGGAAGTGTTTGACAAAATAAGCAGAAATACAATACAGCAAAGATAAATTAATTTGTGTTTTTCCAAGTCAATATGAAGCCTTCAGGGATCTGTTTGTTTATGAATTTGACTCAACTTAATTCTAATTCCTCATTTTATAGATGAGAAAACAATGGTCAATGACTCGCCTAATGTCACACAAGACATAAGTGATCAAGGCAAGACTAAAACTCAACTCCTATTATTCTAAACCCAACACCACTGCCTTGTTATCACTGCTAGAGTTTCTAGAAATCTAAATCCTATTATCCTCCCATATTTTGCATTGGGCTATTCATGTGGGGAATTTTAGCTATCCCCAATCCACATAAATTTGATTATCTTAATATTTTTGATATACAAATATAAATGCACTTTTTGATGTGGATGATATATCTTTTTCAGGTTTAATTACAGCTCCAAGAAGCGGAAATTGCAATCTGAAATATTTTAACTATATTTCATTCATAAGAACTAGGATACACACATAAATATACACATGGGCAACCCAAGCTATTTGAATTTGCATGTGAAAAAATTAGCAAGTTAAACTATGTGAGAGAATAATGTTTTTTAATATGTGCAGAATATAAAGTTTAACAGAAACAAAGAATAAGTTCCTCAGTGTGCAACAAAGTATGTTCTATATTTTGTGTGTACTTGTCATTCTCTAGAAAAAGGGCATGTATCAATCGGTATGAGAAAACTCTTAGTTTATAATACACTGGAGACAATTCAGTAATAAGCTTAATATTCAAAAAGCTCTTTGAGCAGTTAGATAGCAATTTCCAACTGCACTAGAACTCCCTGCCAGGCACAAAAATGACTGTTTTCACGTGCTGATCAAGGGCTGGTTAGTGAACATTGGACAAAGAGAAATAAGTAAGCCTGCTATTGCAGTAGCACATGACCAAAGTAGAATTTGTGCTGTGTACGAGTCTTCTGATTATTCCAGAGATTGTTGCAGAGCAAATCTGTCCATTTATGAGATTTAAACATCTATCCTTGATGTGAAGATGTTTATAAAGAGAAAAAGAAATTCTGTTTGGAGAATCAATTCCATGACTAATTTATCAATTTAGAAACTGTACTGAATTCGATCTTTATTTATATTAATCTAAATGCTTTGAAAAGAATATAATTACATGTTTTTCATACCATAGAATTTGATGTTTAAACTCCTTCTAAGCATCCAAAGTAATTTGTATATGTCAGATTTCATGTTCAAAGGGATTGAACTTTGAATATAGCCTTGAAATAATGCAGACTAGAATTAGATCTTAAAACAATAGACCTTTATGCATATTTGCATCCATAAAGTAGACACAAGTGGTCATGATCTACAGGCCTTTATGACTATTTGTATCCATACAAGTGGTCAGTTGCAAGCATCTTATATCATACATATATTTTATTGTTGATGTCCTGTCATTTTTCTGTTCCAATTCTTTGTGACTCCCATTTGGGGTTTTCTTGGCAAAGGCTGGAGCAGTTTGCCATTTCCTTCTCCAGGTCATTTTGCAAATGAAGAAATAGGGAAAACAGGGTTAAGTGACTCACACAGGGTCTCACAGCAAGTAAGTTTCTGAAGCCAGATTTTATTTCAGGAAGATGAATCTCCCTTGACTCAGTGCTCTGGTGCCCCAAGAATAATTACAGAGCAATAAATATAACTACAGAACTATAAATTTCTGTCATCACATTCAGGGTCCAGACCTTCATTACCCAATCTGTATTAATGATATTATGTCCTATTTGTTCTCTTTGCACTCAATTCCACTTCATAGGATAATATACATACAACCAGAAGGGTCTTTTAGGGCCATCAAATCCAACTCTTTTTTTTTTTTTTAACAGATGTGGCCAATGAGGACCTAATTAAGGTTAAATGATTTATCCAAGGTCATGCAGATCGTTGGCATTAGAACCAGAATTTGTGCTCATGTCCTCTGACCCCAAGCCTATGCCACAAATTTATTCTTCATCGAATTATTCCCCTGTTCAATAACCTATAATAGTACTTTATTACCTCTCTGAGCAAATCTAAATTCCTTAGCTTTGCATTCAACATTTTCTGTTATCTGACTCCATGTTATGTTGACAATTAAATTCTTTCTCTCTCTCTTTCTTTTCCTCTCTTCTTCTTCTTCTTATTCTTTTTTTCTCTCTCTCTCCCTCTTTCTTTTTTTCTCTCTCCCTCTCCCCTTCCTTCCTTCTCTCTCTCTCTCCCTCCTTCCTTCCTTCTCTTCCCCTCTTTCCTTCCCTCCCTTCATCCACCCTTCTTTTCTCTCTCTTTCTCTCCCTCTCTGTCTATCCCCTATTCTTATCTCCTTCTCTCTGTCTCTCCCTCTCTCTGTCTCATTCCTCTCCCATATAAAATGTGCATCAGTTTCTTCCCTATCAGTCCATGGCTATCACCTCTTTTTCAAGATTTCATTCATTCACTTGTTCAGTATTCATTAATTAAACAAAATTTCTCCAGTGCCTACCATATACTGTTTTTGCTTGATTTTGCACTATATCCCACCTGGTCATTTTCCGCTCAAATTTTTGCCATTTCCTTCAAAATCTAATTGAAAAGTTATTCCTGGAATTTTTGTTTGGTAAGAATCCTCACACAATGTTATCCCTTTGCTGCTTTCTGTCCTCTTAGCATTCTGGTAAAGAATTTGGTCTATATTACTATAAATATTCTATTAACATATATTCATTCTCTCCCCAATTAGACTGTCCATCTATTCCTTAAAGTCAGAGACCATTAAAAAAATAATCGATTGTTTATTCCCCAAACTGCCTAATATAGTATCAGATACCTAGGGCACTGCTGAATATTTCAAATAATTAAAATGTGTGCAATTTTATACCTGATTCAATAGTGTAGGCTCATATAGTTAGAAACAGTCATCACTAGATTATATTGGTCATTGGGTAGTTGTTTTTTGAGTCTCAAAAATTCATGAAAATTATCTGCTATGACTAATAGGAAATTGTCATTTGAATCAATTGAGCAAATGCCCACATCAGCGAAATCATAGATCACTGATGTATTGAAATAACATGAAAAGGGGCCAATATAAACACGAATTTGTAATGAATGAGTTATTTCTATCTAAAAAAAGAACAATTCTTGTCTGTGCTATAATCCAAATCCAAAATGGTTTGCCCCTTTCTGAAGCACCTATCAGATGTTATTTTATATTATACTTATTTATATATGTACCATATATCCTAGAAGACTGTAAGAGCTGTATAAAGTTATGGTCCATGCCAAGTGTAAGGTTTTGTATTATTTTCAATTTCTGTCACAACTCAACACACATTTGGAATTTCCTCAATGTTTATTAAATTGAATTGAAGAAATTAGCACCTTTGCATCTGATGTTTTCCTTTTATAAATGCTTAAAACTTTTGAAATTGTAACAATAACTATAATGATAACAAGAATATGATTAGACCAATGTGAGGGATTTATTCAATTAGAATGAAGATTTTTTCTAATAGTAGACCATGATTCCAAGCAAATAGCTCAATGTCCTTAATTCAGTATGCTTAATAAAAAAGACAGTTTCATGATTCATCATAGTTATTGGAAATGTAATATACTGAACTCACTCAACATATTCCAGTAAGATCTTGCACTTCAGGACTCTATAGGATTTAAATCATGATTTAAATGAATTGATGAATAAATAAAGATCCTTTTAAATATATTAATCAATTAATAAGCATCAAGTGACAGCTGTGTTCCAGGAACTGTAAATATGAATAAAATAATCTCTATCCTCTTTAAAGATGATAAAGCTAAGTGGTAACAAACATGTTACAAAAATTGTTCAGTGGAAAAAATATCAAAGATGTTAAGACTAAGCACAAATCATGCCTGCATACATAATAAATATTTTCTTCTAAAAGAATATCAAGTGGTATTGAATATAAGCACACAAAAATCCTTTTTAAATGACTAGATTTAAAAATGCTGAAAATGACTTGTTATAAATATTGAATTGATTTCCATATTAGTCATATGTATAAAACTGAGTTATTTATTTCTTAGAGCCAAACTCAAAATCAACATAAAATTATAAGAAAAGCTACAAATGAGGAGATAAAACATGGAGTCAAAGGAATTTCAACCTGACCAACTAAGGAAACTATTGGAAGAGAAAAATGGGGAATGGATAAAGGAATATACATTTAATGGACTATTACTGTATCCTAAAGAAATTTATCTCATAAAAAATTAATCATCCCACTGAAGAAATCAAAATAGTCTAAATATTATGTCAGCCAGGAAATATTCTTTGAATATTTATTTTATTTTATTCCCTCCTCTTTTTTCCCTTTTTGTTTTCATTTATTTAGTATTTTATTTTTCTTCATTAGAACAATTTTTAACATTCATTTTTAAAACTTTGAGTATCAGATTCTCTCATTTCTTCTTTTGCATTCCTCCCCCCATTATTAAGAAGGCAAGAAATCTGATACAAGTTATTCATGTATAGTCATACAAAACATTTCCAGAATAGTCATTTTGTGAAAGAAAACAAAAACAACAACAATTCTCAAGAAAAATAAACAAGAAATATGCTTCAATCTGCATTCAAACTACAGTTCTTTCTCTGGGTATGGCTCCCATTTTTCTTCTTAAGTCTTTCATTCTCTCTTGGATCACTGTAGTTCAAAGATTAGTAACTCAGCCATTGCAGACCATCTTACAATACTATTATTACTTTTTATACAGTACATTTCACTTTGCATTAGCTCGTGGAAGTCTTTCCAGGTTTTCCTAAGAGCATCCTGCTCTTCATTTCTTTTGATACAATTTCTTAAGATACTATCATAATTATATACCACAATTTTTTCAGCCATTCTTTAATTGATGAGTATTCTTTCCATTTCTCATTCTTTGCCACCAGAAAAGAGCTCCTATAAATATTTTTGTCCATATAGGTTCTTTTCTTTTTTTTAATATCTTTTGGGACACTAGCTAGAAATGGTTTTGCCAGGTCAAAGGGCATGCATGATTTTATAACCCTTTGGGCATAGTCCCAAATTGCTTGACAGAATGATTGAATTAGTTCACAACTCCCTCAATAGTGATTCTTTTTTAAAATTTTTTCCATGTCTTCTCCAATATTTGTCATTTTTCTTTTCTATCCTATTAGCCAACCTAAAAAGTATGAGATAGTACCTCAGAATTGTCTTAATTTGCAAATCTTCAATTTGATTTAGAGCATCTTTTCCCATATGGTTATGGGTTATATGAAAACTATTCATATCTTTTGACCATTTATCCTTTGAAAAATGGCTATTGTTTTTACAAATTTGACTCTGTTCCTTATGTTTGAGAAAGAGGGCTTTATCAGAAAATTTGCTTCAATTTTTTCACAATAACTATTGTTAACAGTATTTTTGTCCCCTGCCAATTCTAATTTCTCTCTCCATTTTACCCTGTCTCTCCTCAAAAATGTTTTGCTTCTGACTACTCTAACCCCAAATCTGCCTTCCCTTCTATCATCCTTCCTTCTTCCCCATACCCCTCTGCTCTTACTTTCCTGCAAAGTAAGATAGATGTCTATACCCAAGGGAGTATGCATATTATTACCATTTTCAGCCAATCTAATGAGAGTATTCTTCATTCACTTTCCTTACCTTCCCCTTCATTGTAGTCTTTTTCTTGTCTCTTATATATGAGGTAATTTACCCTATTTTACCTTTGTCTTTCCGTTTTCCCCAGTATATTTCTCTGTCATCCCTTAATTTTATTTTTTTAAGATACTCCTTCACATTCAACTCATACCTGTCCCCTCTGTCTATTCTAACTACCCTAATAATGAGAAAGTTCTTATGAGTTACAAGTATCATATTCCCATGGAAAATGTAAACAGTTTAATCTGATTAAGTTTCTTATGATTTCCATTTCCTGTTTACTTTTTTATGCTAATCTTGAGTCTTATATTTGACAGTCAAATTTTCTACTCAGTTCTGTTCTTTTCATCAATACTACTTGAAAATCCTCAATTTCATTGAATTTCCATTTTTCCCTCAGAAGGTTAATCCTCAGTTTTGCTGACTAGATGATACTTGGTTGCAATCCTAACTCTTTTGCTGTCCAGAATATCATATTCCAAACTCACTGATTCTTTCATGTAGAAGCTACTAAATCTTCTGTTCTGACTGTGGCTCCACAATACTTGAATTGATTCTTTCTGGCTGCTCGTAATATTTTCTTCTTTATCTGAGAGCTCTGGAATTTCGGTATAATGTCCCTGAAATTTTCAATTTTGGATCTTTCCAATGATCATTTCCAATGAAATGATGGATGGATTCTTTCAATTTCTATTTTGCACTCTGATTCTAGAATATCAGGACATTTTTCCTTGAGAATTTCTTAAGATGTCTAGGCTACTTTTTAAGTCATGGTTTTATAATGATTTTAAAATTATCTCTCCTGGAGCAATTTTAGACCATTCCCAAAGGGCAATCAAACTGTTCATATCCTTGATCCAGGAGTATATCTCTCTAGGTCTGTATCCCAAAGAAATCGTAAAAAAGGGAAAGATGTGCAAAATGTTTGTAGCAGCCATTTTTGTAGTGGCAAGGAACTGGAATGCCATTAGTTGGGGAATGGCTAAATAAGTTATATATGGTATGGAATATTGTTCTATAAGAAATGATCAGCAGGCTGATTTCAGAAAGGCCTTAAGAGACTTTACATGAACTGATGCTAAATGAAGTAAGTAGAACCAAGAAAATATTGTACACAGTCGCAACAAAATTATGTGATGATCAACTCCGATAGAAGTGAATTTTCAACAATGAGATGATTCAGGCCAATTCTAAGGATTCATGATGGAGAAAGCAATCTCCATCCAGAAAGAGGACTTCCAGTGTGGATCACAACATAGTAATTGCACCTTTTTTTGTTGTTGTTTGCTTGCTTTTTCCCATTTCTTTTTCATTTTTTTCTTTTTGATCTGATTTTTCTTGTGCACTATGTATTAAAACTTACACATATTTAACATATATTGGATTGCTTACTGTCTAAGGGAGGGAATTGGAGGGAAGGTAGGGAGAAAAACTTGAAACACAGGGTTTTGCAAGGCTGAATGTTGAAAATTATCTTTGCATGTATTTTAAAAATTAAAAACTATTATTAAAATAAAAAATAAAATTGGAATATTAAAAAGAGCATAAAATGCAAAAGAATAAATTATCTCTCCTGGATATATTGTTCAGATCAGTTATTTTTCCACAAAGATATTTTACATTGTCTTCTATTTTTTCCATTCATTTAGTATTTTTATTCTATCTTGATTTATCATTAAAATAATTGACTTTTAATTCTAATTCTTAATTCTATTTTTTTAAATTTTTTTTATATAAAGCTTTTTATTTACAAAACATATGAGTGACCTTTCAACATTGACCTTTGCAAAAACTTTTTTTTTCCCAAGTTTCTCCCCTCCTTCCCCTCACCCCCCACCCCTAGATGACAGGTAATCTAATACATCCTAAATAGGATAAATTATATGACAAATACAATACATGTATACATATCTATACAGTTATCTTACTGCACAAGAAACATCAGATCTAGAAAGAGAAGAAGGAAAAAACAACCTAAGAAGGAAAACCAAATGCATGGAAATATTCACAGAAAGCGTTAAAATGCTGTGTTGTGGTTCACTCTCAGTTCCCACAGGCCTCTCTCTGGATGTATATGACTATCTTCATCGCAGAACAACTGGTTTGAATCACATCATTGTTGAAGAGAACCATGTCCATCAAAATTGATCATCATATAGTCTTGTTGCTGTGTATAATGTTCTCCTTGTTCTGCTGATTTCACTCAGCATCAGTTCATGCAAGTCTCTCCAATCCTCTCTGAAATCCTCCTGTTGGTCATTTCTTACAGAACAATAATATTCCATAACATTCATATACCATAATTTATTCAGCCACTCTCCAATTGATGGGCATCCATTCAGTTTCCAGTTTCGAGCCACTACAAAAAGGGCTACCACAAACATTCTTGCACATGTGGGTCCCTTTCCCTCCTTTAAAATCTCTTTGGGATATAGGCCAAGTAGAAACACTGCTGGGTCAAAGGGTATGCACTGTTTGATAACTTTTTGAGCATAGCTCCAAATTGCTCTCCGGTTGGATCCGTTCACAGTTCCACCAACAATGTATCAGTGTCCCAGTTTTCCCGCATCCCCTCCAACAGTTATCATTATCATTTCCTGTCATTTTAGCCAATCTGACAGGTGTGTAGTGGAATCTCAGAGTTGTCTTAATTTGCATTTCTCTGATCAATAGTGACTTGGAGCACCTTTTCATGTGACCGGAAATAGTTTCAATTTTTTTGTCTGAAAATTGTTCATATCTTTTGACCATTTATCCATTGGAGAATGGCTTGAATTCTTACATATTTGAGTCAATTCTCGATATATTTTAGAAATGAGGCCTTTATCAGAACCTTTGAATGTGAAAATATTTTCCCAGTTTACTGCTACCCTTCTAATCTTGTCTGCATTCATTTTGTTTGTACAAAAACTTCTTAACTTGATATAGTCAAACTTATCTATTTTGTGATTAATGATGACCTCTAGTTCTTCTTTGGTCACAAATTCCTTCCCCCTCCACAGG
>JAJPUD010001947.1:70621-91240 GCA_023553655.1 Myrmecobius fasciatus | reverse complement strand
TATATATATATATATATATATATATGAATAACACACATAGATACACACAGACACATATGTAGAGAGACATATATATGAACCCAGCTCTTATTGGCTAAAGGGACAGCTCTCCAGCCCTGGATGCCTTAAAGTAGGACACATTTATTCTTAAGTCAGAGTTTCCATTTTGACCATCTTTATACAGTTGTATCCTCTCTCCCTTGGATCATATCATTATTGATTTTTCTCTCTTACTCTTGCCTTGGTATTATACCTTTTCTTTTCCTTTCGGACCTAAAATAACTCCCTCAATCCTATCTAACAAATCTTTCTCAACTCCTTTCACAAGACCCATTTCCATTCATTTTTCCTGACTCCCCCTCAGCTTCCCAAAGCTAGATTCAGTTTATGGAATGCTATAGATAACTGAACCAGCTTTTCCTTAGGCTCCTATCCTAATCTCTTCACATCTCTGTTTTGTTTCCTCTAACTTCAGTGGAAATCCCTTATATTCTTTTCCTCTTTAAACTGTCACAGTTGTTAATTCTCAAAGAATGTCTAAATAAGGGAAATATGCAGACTGAGATTTTTTTTTAAATAGTGTCCCATACACTGTATGTTGGTAGACATTGATAAATATTAAATAATAGTATTTATTTAATCAGTCTGAGTGCAGGCTTTTTAAATGATTAATATAAAAAATGCTCAATGAACTTTGTTCCTCCTTGCTTATTTGGACTTAAATTCAAGCTTGGTCATGAGAAATGTTTATTTTCCCACCCGTGAATATACAGCAATGTGAAAAGTGCACAGCGTTGTTCATTGGAGGCAAGCTGAAAAGATAATGAAAACAGTTGGGAGATCATATGTGGTAGCTGATAAAGGTTTGCTCTTAATGTAAGGGAAATTTAGGTTCAAGTCCTGTTTCTGATGCACACTCTTTGTTATCATGGACATATTGATCAATCTTAGTGTCTAGTAGAAGGTAGTGGAATTTAGAGTTAGAATACCTGGAGACTCAGTTTCCTCATCTGTACAATTAGAGAACTGAGCTAGATGACTACTAAAGTTTTTTAAAACCCAAAAACTATTGTCCTATGAATTCTCTAAGATGATAAACTGCAGATAATTTGTGATTTATGTTAGTGGAGGGAATTTCTAATTGACAGTCTCTCCCCTTTCCACTTTCCAGTCAAAAAGAAAAAGGAAAATATTGCTAGAAAATCCTTGGGAAAGCAGATTGAAGAATTTTTTTTAACATGGAGGTAATATATACCAATATTCACAGTTCATTAATGAATAGTTTAGGGAACAGAGCCACCAACCCACAGTGGAGAGAGCTGAATTTCTTGGCAGTTTGCTGAAGTGCTACCCTGAACGTTCCACTGGTCTCAATTTCCATTAGCCCAGACAAAAGCAAGCCAAGTATCTATCTAGGACGTAGCATTGGTTTCAAACACCTACAGCCTTGATTAGCAATTACAGCAAGTGAAGTGAAGAAAAACTACATCATATAATGGTCTTCCTGATTAGAGGAATAATCATGTAAGTGCCCAATTAGGGATATATGATGTTCTGGGGGAGGGAGAGGAGAGTTAAAAATAGACAAAAGAATGAACTGGCACAGAGTGGTAATATGCAGGACTGCTCCATTTGCATCTGTTCAACTCGTGATTTCCAAATGATTGTGATAGCCACCATTTTGATGTTTTCCTAGGATTTTAAAGTTTGCAAAACACTTTATATTCTCACAACAACCCTGTGAGGTTAGTGTTATAGATATAAAGACTCCTTTTTAATAGCTGATGAAACAGATTGAAAAAAGTTAAATGATTCACCTCATATCCCAAAGGTAATAAGTGTCATAGGTGAGATTTGATATTTGTGTTTTTGAGATTATGGATCAATACTATTCAATGTGCCATATGATACTCAAACTGATTGTGATCACAGACTTTTGAAAAACTGGGTATGCAAAAAATACTCTTGCAATTTAATTTTTCATTTTTAGGCACTAAAATTTTTTCAACTGATTATGGAGCTTGTTAATACATATAGAGCATTCCAGGATAAAAACTTTATATTCTAGGCACTCCTATGTGCTGTATTATAACATCAACATACTGCTTTTCTTAGTATTTCCTTGGCTTAGCACAGTGTCTGCACATAGTAGGTGCTTGATAAAAATCTATCGACTGGAAATGACTGAAAGATCCAGGACTTTGTCTCCACAAGTGCTTACCATTTTTCTTTTCTTTTTTAAAGAACATTTTAATCAAGTTCAGAAACTAGTCAGAATGCTCTCAGAAAGGGTTTTGAAGATAATCTGCCTAAAGTACTAAATTTTTTGAGTGAGATACTCATGGTCCTTGTGAAAGTTGGAACAAGTTGTGTTAAATTATTTTTAGTTGCTTTTTTTTCACAGAATTCACATGTTCAGCGTGCTGATGACTCAGTCATCTCTGAGCCCTGTTTTGAGTTGGATGCTACTTAAGATGAAGCAATCAATATATTTCAGCAAAGTTGCCAGATGGCTTCTAAGAAGACTTTGTAGATAAATAGATAAGAGCATTTATTAAATGCTTACTGTAAGCCAAGCATGGGCTAAGTGCTGGGTTCAAATATAAGAAAATAAGATGGTCTCTCCTATCACAGAGCTTATATTCTAACAAAGGAAGCCAAAACAGAGATATGGAGCAGTCTGGAGAATAAATTGAGATGGAAGTGAAGTGAAAATCCTCTTATAACCATAGGTTTTTTGGTAGCCACTCAAGAATTGAATGGTCTTCTGTGCTATATATAGCATATAATCACCTGGAATGGAGAAATTTTATATATATATATATATATATATATATATATATATATATATATATATATATATATATATATATAATGTGGAGTAGAGAGATTATTTTCATTTCTAATACAAATTTATTTGCTGCTGAATTGCTAAAACTTTCTTGGTTACATCTAAAAGGTTCTTGGAAAAATATTATTTCACTGCACTCCTACTCTTGCCCTCTATCTTGTGGCCAGACTAATTTCCTTGCTATTTAGACATGATATGTTATTCCTTCATCTCTGACTCATCACTTTCTTTGTCCAGAGTATCCTATATATTTAGAATGCTTTCCCTTCCTGACCTTCTCTTGGGTTCCCTAGTTCTATCCAAAGTTTATCTCAGATACAATCTTCCATAGGAGAACTTTCCTGAGTCTTGCTTTTCTCTCCTTTCTCTTCTTCCAAGTTTTTAGAGCTTTCCCTACTCTCAGAATTATTTTGTATATTGCTTATGAAATAGCTATGCATCTCTGTCTCCTCTGTTTCTCTCTGTCTCTCTGTCTTTCTCTGTCTGTTTCTGTCTCTGTCTCTCTTTCTCTCTCTCTCTTTGGTACTTACTCATTCTCTCTGTCCATCCATCCACTTATCTATCACTTATCTATCCCTCCATCCATTTAACTTTCTATTATCTATCATCTATCTATCCATCCATTCATCTATTTGCATATCTCTCTATCATTTATTTATTTATCTATCTGTATATAGCTTAGGCAGCTGGCTGCCACTGTGGATAGAAAGTTGTAACTGGTGTCAGGAAAACTAGTGTGAATTTGACTTCAGATATTTATTAATTTTGTGCAAGTCATTTAATTACTGCCTCCATTGCCTTAATTGTAAAATAGATATAATAGCACTGCCTCACCAAGTTATTGAGAGGATCAAATGAGCACTTAGCCATATACATGCTTATTCTCTTTATTCCCTTTCCATATGTGCAGAAGAGATGATGTAGTGGAAAGTAGAAAGCTGGTTAGCCTCAAAGTCAGGAAGACCTAGGATCACATTGAAAATACTGATTCTGAGATAGGGGCAAATCTTACCAGCTTTCAGAACCTTCAGGCAACTATCTACGACTAGAAGTTATTTCTAGTTCTGTGAAAGAGAATTTCCTATTGAAGAAACTCCTACTAATATACTTTCTTTACAATTTGTAGTCTAGGAGAATTTCCTAAGGGCTACATAGCCAGCAGCAACATTTGAACTCAGATATTATTGACTCTGGTGACAGTTCTCCATCTACTTCACCAAGGATGGCTCAGAGGTGAAGAGTCTCAGAATGGTTGTTGATCTGTATTAGTAAGAGGAGTTTAATCCACTGGTAAAATCATGTCTGAACAAAAATAGTCTTTGGTGGTCTTCTTCCACTTCCTCAGTGAAGTAGCAGAGTGTTAAAAAAGAGTGTGATGAAAGTCTTCGAGGTGGAAGAACATCTAAAAACCTTTAGACACATAGAGAGACAAAAAGAGAAAGAGTCAGAGACAGAAAGAGGCAGAGAGAAAGAAAAAGAGACAGAGAGAAGAGAGAGAGACAGAGAGAAAAAAGAGACAGAAAGAGACAGAGAGACAGACAGAAAGAGGCAAACAGAAAAAGAGACAGAGAAGAGAGAGAAACAGAGACAGAAAGAGGCCGAGACAGACAGAAAAAAAGAGACAGAAGAGAGACAGAGACAGAAAGAGGCAGAGAGAAAGAAAAAGAGACAGAAGAGAAAGAGACAGAAAGAGACAGACAGAAAAAGAGACAGAGAGAAGAGAGAGAGACAGAGACAAAGAAGCAGAGACAGAGAGAAAGAAAAAGAGACAGAGACAGAAAGAGGCAGATAGAGACAGAGAGAAAGAAAGAGACAGAGAAGAGAGAGATACATAAAGACAGGAGAGAAAAAGAGAGAGAGAGAGAGAGAGAGAGAGAGAGAGAGAGAGAGAGAGAGAGGTAGCATAGTATAAGAGACAGATCAGCTTTAGAATTGGGAAGACCTGGAGTCTTGACTTAACTTGAAAGAGATTTAGATATATAAATGTATATATGTCCACATATATACACATGTATTTATATGTACCCAGATATCTACATATATATCTTTATTTGAGATATTCAAATAATTGTTAACAAAGAAAAGATAAAATTAGTTTCATATCCCAAATATTGGAAAATGGAAAATTTATTGTAAAAATCTAAATCTCTTTCAAGTTAAAAATTCATTATAATAACACATAAAACATTGATTGCATTATTAGTCAGTGCAAAATTCTTTGTAGTGGAAAATTCTTAACCCTCTGAATTCTATTTTCTTCATTAACTTAGTTTTATTTCAAGATTTTCTATTCTAGTCTCAATTAAACAAATCATATTAGATTTTGCAAGTATGTATATTAAGTTGGACTGACTATTAGTACATTAAACAGAATCTTTAACATTTTTTTCTTAAAGTATGTTTCATAATAATTAAAAATAGGAAATTACCAATGGAGTGTACAAAGTTTTTTGTTAGATAAAAGAAGGCATTATTTACTAGTTGGGAGAGGAATTGAGGCATTAAAGGGAAAACAAAGCATCAGGATGACAAGTGAAAAGGAAAAAAAAATGCTGATTTTTTTTTTGAGAAACTTAGAAGTCAGAATCATGAAATGAAAAGAATTCCAGTCATCAGAGGTAAATCTCCAATGTTGCCAATTATTATCTCAGTGATCTTGAGCATTGTACTTAGTCTAGGCTTCAGTTTCCTTGTCTATAAAATGAGAATATTGGATGAAATGGCTTCTGATGTTTCTTCCAGATCTAAATCTGTAATTCTATGATCTCTGCTGTTATGTCTATGTTAAAGTTGAAAAATTATCTAAGGAAAAAAATTTCACTCTAATTACTGAATAACTGCCATCTTATTTCCATAAGCTTCATCACAAAATTAACAGTAAGAAGAATAATTTTTAGTGATGTAGGACTTTGTGACCCCATTTGGAGTGATCATGGCAAAGATACTGGAGTGGTTCATTTTACAGATGAGGAAATTGAGACAAAAAGGGTTAAGTGACTTGTTCAGGGTCACACAACTAGAGCCTGAAACTGGATTTGAACTCAGGTCTTCCTCACTCCTGGATTGGCACTCTATTCACCTTGCTACCTAAAAGCACTCATTATGTATAAACGACCAGGAAAACTTATATTAATGAGACTGATCAAATACTTAGAAATTTCTTTCCTACCTGACATAGTACCTAACAAGACCCTGATTCATAATTTTCATGATCCTACTCCTCTGGTCTAGGAATGATGGAATTTTGTTTCCCATTGACTGTGGGAAGCGTGGGCTCATTCACAGAGTTCGATGGGAGTGAGACCCATGTAGGGGAGATACAAGGTCCTCCCAGTAAGTAAAGGTCTTACTTTCACCTTTCCAGAATACAAAAATCCTAGAATTGCTTAAAAAGAGACCAGTTGGAGACATCAGTTTCCTTTAGTAAAATTATATCAACTTCTATAAGACTGGGGCTTTTAGTACAGCCCCTTGACTTAGTAGTGAAAATAGGAATAGAAGTGTGGGTAGGTCTCATATGTGTCGAAGAAAAAAAAAGTCGCAAGGGAATGATAAAGGCTTTTTCCCTGATTTCACTTAAGGGAGTATTTACCCGTAGTTAGGAGGCCAAGGAAGATGAGAAAGGCATAGTATCTGATTCCAAAGGTTTGGGAAATTCTATTACCTCTGGTATCATAGTGAGATGAGATATGTTATGCTGGAGGAGGATAAAAAGCATGTCTTGAATCCTATCCCATTTCTGAGGGAAAAAATCAAGTTTTGAGTAATAATAGAAAATATTATTAATCAGTTGGTAAGCATTGATTAAGAGTTTATTATGTGCCAGGCACTGTACTAGAAATTGGAGATAAAAATCCCCAAATCAAACAGTGCTACCCTTAAAAAGCTGTGTTCTATCAGGGGAAACAACCTGTGAGCAAAAAGTACTTACAAAATAAACTCTAGGTACTTTTTTTGAAGAAAAGGGAGAGGACATTGATATCTGAAGCGATCAGGAAAGGTTGACAAAAATGGTAAAACATTCTTCCATTTGCCCAACTGAATGTTTGACATTTTTCCCCTTTGAGAACAGTTTCCTCCCACCCAAATATTTTAACAGACTTAAGATTTGGAGTTATGAGAATTTTTCTTCTTTCTATTTTCCCTTGAGAACTCTGTTGTTGGTAGTGGGAGTGGAGATTAGATTCTCCTCCTCAACATGCCAGCGAAAATGGGGCAATTGCCTACCCTTAACTCAATCTCTAGTGTGGAACAAATATTCCATCTGTCATCTTGTGAAAACATTTCTCATTTATGTCCCTAGCTACCTTTCGTCTCTCAATGTGAACCAAGGAACATAAGTGATCAGATTTCAGAAAACTCAATTCAATACACAAAGACCAGGAAGAAACTATAAAGTTTGGAATATTTGAAAACTGGTGACTAGGTTTCGTGCTTATTATGTTAAAAATAAAGGGAAAAAAAGGTTTGAGCACTACACATAAAATTTTCAAAGGGAACTCAAGCTAGGATGTTTCTGGAAGTTCAGAGAATGACTTTACAAAGATTAACTTTTAGGACTTGTAAGTAATAAGAATCAAATTCTATAGAAAATAAGACATAAAATATTTTTATGTATAAGGAGAACTCAGAAAAGTGGTTAATAACAGCAATAAAAAACTAAGTATCCCACCCTGAAATTTTTACTTCTTAATTCTGATGGCTTGTTAAGATTGGATTGGAAAGATGATTGGAAAAAAGATACTCAGAAATTAGCAGTCAGAAAGGGAATTTTTTTAAAGCCCAAATTCTATCTCTTTTAATATCTTTCTAATACATGGGCTCCATCAGAGTGATAATTAGGGTGGAATGCTTTCTCCTGGTAGTGGTCCTCCAATCAACAAGTCTCAATTGGCCTTATGATACATAGAATCACCCTCAAGCATCCTGCCCCTTTTTGGGGTCCAATCTTCCTATACTTCCTACTTTTGTATTTCATCTCAGGGATTTGAGGGTCATTATTTGTTTCAGGAAAACTTGATACAGAATCTCTGGGACAAAACAATATTCTTTTCTATTATCCTGTGTTCCTTGTCCCTCTGCTGCCCCAGTACTATTTGCTCTGGATAACAGAATTCCTAATGAGGTCGTTGGTTTCCATATTAACTCAGGGATTTAGTGCAGAACCCAGAGAGATTAGAGCAAGAATTCTAGTAAAAACTCTCAGGAAGAACCATTCTAGAGAGGAGAAGGGAGATATCCCCTTGGCTTCTGCCTCAGTCTGGTTAACTGGGTTAGAGAAGACCTTGAAAGACTTTCCATTTGTTTTCTAGCATCATACTATGGGACACCCTTCTGTGTCTACATTGGGAACCTAGAAGAGAGTAGATGAAATGTGGGAAGGAAAATTTATAGCTTCACTTAAGCAGAAAAGGTACAGTATAACTAAGGAGGACTTTGTAAATGCCCAATGAAGGGAAGAAAAATACAAAACCAGGAACTCCCTCTGCCATAAATGCTTTTAAAGTTTGTACCTGCTTTCCCCTGAATTCAGTATATTTTAGTGGCAAAATATATCATAGATTTTTTTGAGAAATGCTACATACTAATTGCTTTTTCTATGCCACTCTAAAAATCCTTTTCTAAAGTTATAGTTTGTCTGATATGATTATGGCAATCAGCACACTAATGGGGGCTTGTGAATGATATAGTTTTGCAAATAAAACCCTCAACCACTAAGGGATGCTTCTTGGTCCCAGAAGGGATATAGAAGCTGTCTTCTGGAAATCCAATCTGGCAGTGCAACTAGAATGTTGAGAAAGAGCCATGAGTTAATATCTGCTAGAGAGAAGGCAGATCCCCATTTCAGCAATGAAGATTATTGTTGCTGAGGGCACATTTTGTCCTAAAAAAATGCCAACGTAGCTTTCTTCATGTTGATAATGAAGTCTGAGGTGGCCAGATTTTTAGTGAGATGGATGTTAAGCTTCCTATACCCGCTCAAAAATGATTTCTTAAAAAATATCCAAAGAGAAGGTTATTTATTGAGTAAATAAATGAAAATGTTATGTGTTCACCATCCTGTTATTTCTGTATTTTCCCAAAAGTTAGAGTTCAAAAAACATTAACAATGAAGATTTCTGAAAGAAAATTCAGAAATGAGTAGGTCTTAATGTAAGGCACCTGAGAGAATTATAACCAATTGGAATCAATGAGATTAAGTAGGGCCCTTTAGCTATATCTCAATTATAGTTACTGCTTGATTGCCTTTCCTGAATCAATGGAGTCTTAGTCAATACTATCCTCTCCCTTCTCCCTCTCAATTAATTAAATAGGGATTATTAGGGTCTTAGATTTACAGTGAGAAGCAATCTTGGAGATTATCTAGTCCAACACCCTTGTTTTACAGATTAGGAAATTGAGATTCAGAGAATTTATGTAACATGCTCAGTGTCACCCAGAGAGTAAATGATAAACCAAAATTACCAAGTCAGTTTGTCTGAATCCAAATCTAGCCATCTTTTCAATGTATTTCTTTCTGAATATATAGCATTTCTCTCAAATTGATTATGTCATGATTGGAATGAAAGATTCAGTGTTGGAAAAGGCAAGTGAGATAAAAGACCCAGATAAACCTTATTAATTCAAAGACCACAAAGGTATAAGGCTTAAGTTTGGCTGAAACACTAAGACAAAAGGGTTTACTAATCAAATCAATAGTATAAAGATGATTGTATATGTGTAGTTTACAAAGAGAAAAGAGATTATTATCAAGCATTCTGAAAACACCTATTTGGACCTATTTGCCCAGTTACTCAGAAGCAACTGTTGAGCTAATTATACATTACTTTTATTGATTCATATCACATCATTTTATTGATTCTATTTCCCTCAATGTCCTCTAAGAGGCAGCATTTTGTCAGCAAGCACACATATGTGCTTAAGATTGGCAAATATGCATTTCTGTAATTAGTACTTTTGAAGGATTCAGATAAACATTTCCCCCAGTTAATTACAATCCCAATAGCAACTCCCGTAATAATTTAGAGACCATGGACTATAACACTAGAAAAGGCCTTGAAGATTGTGTAACAATCTTGTTTTAAAGGTAAGGAAGCAGATCTCTGGAGAGAATTGATTTCTTTCCCTTGAAGTATATATTCCTGGAGAAAATTAAGATGATGTTCAATGATACTCCTATAGCACAGATTCAAGATCATATGGGCTTTCAGACTATGATTGTTCAGCTCACCACAAGATTCACTCCTACTTTCTCTCCCCCCCCATTCATGCAGATTTATTCAACCATTCTAGTCATATGAAATTGTCATTAAACATTCAGTATTCTTCCTGTCTCCAAATAGCATACTTAATAGTCCTGTATTAATGCATTTGTTAATATTCTCAAGAACTGTCTCATTGGCTAAATAAGAGAATTTGAAAATAAACAAACAAACAAACAAATAAATCCCTGTTTCATAGGTCCTAGACTGGCTGTATAATGAATAATTGTGTTTATGGTAAACTTAATTCAATTCTTCAAAGATTCTTAATTTCATTGGTTTGGGTTTGTGGTATATAGGATAGAGCTGGAGTCAGAAAGACCAGGATTAAAATCCTGGCTGCGCTTAGTAACTGTGTGATCATGGGCAAGATACTTAGCATCTTTTAGGATCAGTTTTCTAATCTGTAAAATAGGGGTAATAATGTCAGGATAATAATACCACAAGGGATTGTTGTGCAGTTTCACTGCATCACTGAGATGATGGACTTAAAACACTTTGCAATTTAAAGCATTGTAGATGTCAATCATCATTATTAGCCAAAACAACTCAAATATCTCCTAAGCTTTGTGAATAAGAACTTCTAGTGACAGTCCTTTGATTAAGACTCCACTTCAGTGCCCTGCCAAGAAATAGAGAAGACCCTGGTTTTCAAAGGAACATAAGCTCCTTATGTCTTTCCAAGTTGGAAAGTGTTTGAATACAATATATTGGAGAGAATATTTTACTTGGATTTAGAAGGATTCAAATCCTGAGCCTATCACTTATGTGAGAAATACTGGGCAATTCACTTTAGTCCTTTGGATCTCAGGGTTTTTTCCAGCTCAAATATGAAGTGATTGGACCAGATGAACTCATTTCAGTTGAAAAATTAAGGAAATTGTTGATAGGAGAAAAAAAAGACTTATGACCATTTTTTCCAGGATTTAAAAGACTCACTTTGAAGTAGAGAATTACGATCAATGGATGAACACTTTACAAACAGGATGGATTTAGGCTTGATGTAAAGAAAAGCCTCCTAACAGAGCTCTCTACAAGTAGTATAGGGTTATTTGGAAGGATTTTTCTTCATACAAGGGATGGATAATGTTTATTGTTGGGTAATGTTGACTATATTTATGTCTTAAAGGTTTTCCTTATATGCATAATATTTATATGTAGAGATTCTCTTTGTTAAAATGTGATTGACTTATATGTCTACTGAGGTCTACTTTAACTTGAAAATTTTGTTATTCTGCAACCATTAATACCTCTAGTTTGAACATTCTGTGTAGGATTAGTCCAACTATGGGTCATATGATCAGAGTCATATCTTCAATTGGTCATTGGCTGCCCCAAACTCAATGTCTTGTAGACATTTTAAAGTTTCCATACCCTAAATGAAACTCATTATTTTTTTCTCTCAAAACTCTCCTTTAAACTTATCTATTTTGTAGAGGATACCACCATTCTCCCACTCCCTGATGCATGCAATCTGTCATCTTTGACTCCTTATATTTTCTCATTCTCATATCATATCAATTGCCAAGTCTAATGTACTCTACATTGAGAGCATCTCTTACATCATTCCCTTTCTCTTCTTTAACATTTTTATCCCTTTGTGGCAACCCTGCATTACCTCATGTCAGGAGTACTGCAATAGCCTTTGGTTCACTTTATTTAAGTTTTTCTCCAGGCTGGTCAACCTGCTAGTCATCTTCCAAAGCGATCTTCCTAAATTGCTGATTTAATCGTGTCATCCACTCCTTTATGCTCTCTGAACCATTTGACAAATTTCAGTGGCTCCATATTACCTTCAAGATCAAATATAAAATCTTCAATTGTTTTTTTTTTTTAAAAAGCACTTCTTTCCTTTTGTAGTATTTTCTCCACTTTATTCTATACCAGAAACTCTGAAATTCAATGACATTGGCTTACTTGTTCTTTCTAGCACTAGACTCTTCAACTTTTGACATTGTACATCTCCATTGGCTGTTCCTAATGTCCATTTTGCTTTCCTTCTTTATTTCTGCATATTTTTTTCTTTCAAGGCTCAGCTTTTTAAAGGTATCTGCTTTTTTAAAAAAAAGTATTTCTAGAAAAAAAGAATTAATACATAGAAATATATATGTACATATATATGTATATACAATACATACAATTTTGTCTAGTGGTAGCAGTTCTATGGTGGAGGTGGGGAGGAGAAAATAAAAACACCAGAGAATTAGATCTTTCAAAATATCAGTGAGATCATATCATCCCAGAATTGGGAGGGATCTCAGAAACTAATCTCTCCCTCAACAACAATCATCTCTACAACATGACTGAAAGTGCTCATATGTATTTGAGTTAAACACCCCTAATGAAGATGTTCTTCATTGAAATGGAATCATATCTTTCCAAAGAAGACTTAGTAATATCCTTAAGAAGAAATTTAGAAAACAAAAGAAAACATTATTATGAAAATATCCCCTATTTCCAAGTTGAAAATAAAAGGAAGACAGTCTTTCTGAGATTTATTTTCTAGAACTGCTTCCAGGATTGATATATTTTTCATTGAGTTATATATCATAAATCCATATAGGGTACAAAATATTTTACAGTGAAAAGGATCCTATTAAAGTAAAGAATTGTCTTGCCAGAATTTGTTTTAGTCTCCCCTTACTTCTACATGGAAAAGAAAGAGGTTAGATAATGTGCATCCTATTGATGAGAACAAGGAAATATTCTACTTTCTTCCCATCCCATGGCATCACTCTAGTTCCCCAAAATAAAGAATTATGGAGAAAATGATTCTTCTAAGGCCCAAGGAAGGTCATAAAACTCAGTGGTTCCCTCATTTTTATATGGAAACTTAACTTTCCATCCTCAGCCACACACAAAGACACACAACACAGTGCAAGTTGAAAGATTTATGCTTCATATTTCAAAATTATGATATCTCTTTTAGGTTATTTTAGGTCACTTTCAGTTATTCTTCTCAGACTCAATTATGTTTCATTAATGATAAAGTAAAATCAGAGTTATTTGTCCAACTCTAGGTAAGCAAAGGGTTATTCTAGATCATCTGAATGACTGGGAAATAAGATTGCTGATAAATCAGATTGATTCTTGAAAATATCATTTCCTGAATTTAGGAACTTAGGTTGCATTGTCAAGAATATCAGGAAATTTGTCATCTTTAATACAAATAAAGGAATGTGGTCTAATGGGTAGACTGCTGGATTTGGAACACTGAGGCTTCAGTTTGAATTTTGTCTCAAACAATTACATGTGATTTTGGACAAAGAATTGACTGTCTATGTGACTCTGCTCAAATCATTTACTCTCACACTCAATTGTCAATATAAGATGGGAATGATAATTGGGAGGAATATTTCAGGTGTGCAAAGAAAGCATTTTATGTTACTAATTTAAATAATGTTATACCAATATACCTCATATGACACAATATATTATATAGACTGTACAAAGCTTTTTGCAACCCTTAAGATCAAAGATATAAAATTGGAATTGATATTAATGGACATCCTAGAGTAGCTTGGAGTAAAGAAGAACTTGACCTCAAATCCAGCTTCAGACACTTTCTTGCTGAGTGATTGGCAATTCACTTCAATTCTCTCTACTTGAGTAATCTCAATTTTAAAATTGGGATGATAATAATAGCACCTATCTCCTGAGATTAGTGTGAAGATGAAATGAGATATTTATAATGGGCTTAGTACAGTGCTTGGAACACAGTAGGAGCTTAATAAATGTTTACTCTCTTCCCCTACATCTAATCCAAATCACATTTTATGGATAAAGAAATTGAGACTCAGAGAGACTAAGATGACAAAAATCACCCAGAGAATAAGTGTCTCAGGCAGGGTTTGAACCCTTCTCTCTACCCAAGTCTAGAGCTCACCTACTACATCAAGTTATCTGTCAGGTAGCTTTGTTATTATATATAGCCTGTTGAAAATAGCTTGAATATATCATATAGAAGACTAATAAATTAGTCTGAATATTCAGCCATTGCTGCCAATGTAAACAAAAAACATTAACCAAACTCTCCAAGCTTTTTTCTCTAGATGGTGCTCAATTGAGATGAATTATAGCACAGCCTGGACTATATCATGTTTTTCAGAATCTTGGCAAAGATTTTTTTCCTATATATGTGACACAAGTCTAAATAGGATGTGTGAAGAGTGATTGCTTTCCCCTAGTGCACAAGATTTCTCCTGTAGACATGATAGAAGATCCTTCTTTCTTTTGTGCAGGAAATAAAAAGAGATGGTTTTCACAGAAACTGTCTGCTTCATAATATAAAGCTAAGCATTCATTTTTCAAAAATGACCCAAAGCAAGTACCAAGTTTTATGAAAGGCAGATGAACATGTTACTGCAACACTCACCTATCTGGGACTTAGACTTTTGGTAACTTTACCTGTTTGGGGAAAAAAAGCAAATCTTGGGAAGGAAGCAAAATGTGTTGTGGATGAGTCAAAATAGATGTCACAAAGCTCATGTACTTAATTCATAGTGAGCCCTTCAGACTACCACTTATGCTTACTTTATGTTCTTAAAAACAATTTAAAACAGTTTTAAAAAATTGATTTCTAAATTCTCTATCTCTTCTAGTTCCTCCCCATCCATTGAGAAGGTAAGCAATATAATATAAATTACTCATGTAAAGTCCTTTAAAACATATTTTCATATTAGCCATATAAGAAAAAAAACAAAAAAATGTTTATTTATGTTCATGTAATGTTGGTTATTTGATTTGTGAGCTTACAACATATTAGAATAACCAAGTGGATAAAGATAAAGAAGCTATTATATTAATAGCAGTGGCAATAAAAAATGAGACCTAGAAACCAGGAGAAACAGAGTTAAAAATGCAAAGACCTTAATAGTCTGGTAAGATTTAAAATATGGGGAAATAATTCTGCATTTCTTAATAAGTCTTGTTGGTATTACTATACTAAAACATATAGAATCATGAATATTTAAAATGATGCTGAGCAAGCAAAAGAAATTTAAACTGTCTTGTATACTTTATTTAAAAGAGAAGGGACCTATAAACATATAAAATAAACTTTAATAAAGATTTCCATCAAAAATCATTTTTTAAAAATATTGCTTGTTTAAGGGGAAAACAGGCATTCTAAATGATTTGTTCTGCAAGGTTCTAGTGAATCAAAGATTAGGGTAAGGTTGGCTGAAATTCATCCAATGAGCTCACTTCCTACCCTCAAGATTAGTGATAACACGTCCTCATTGTATTTTTAACAATAGACTAAGCTTGAAAAGTCTTTGCAAATCACTTTGTGAAGTGAAATAGTGGTAGGAAAGAAGTCTATTCCAGTTGATTGGGGATTTAATTATACCCCTGAATCCTACAAAAAAGCATTAAGTTACCTTGAATTGAAGAATTGAAAAAATTGAAGCAAATGTGATTTTCTAATCTTCAAGAAGGAATAACCTGAGTGCAAGAAAAAATAAACAAAACACAAACAAATCTTAGTTTCAGTCTTGAGTCCCCTTTCTTAATCTAGAAAAAAAAATTGCAAACCTTAAAAAGTCTGGGCGATTTTGGATTTCCCATATTCTTATCAACATTCTGACATTGTTGCCCTGGGACAGCTGTAGCTGATTATAACATCTGTTTTGGGAACTGCCAATTCACTCTGCTTTAAGAGTAACTTCTTAAGAACTCTCCAAATGGAGAAAAAGGACTTGTAGTAACCAATAAATGTGAATTAACTTTTGGCTACAGGTGCTTTCTAAGCTTGAGCCCACTCTTCCAAAATCTTGTTATGTATTTATGGGAGAATGTTACAGACTTTGGGGAGAAAATTTTTCGCTAACTGTAGTTACTTTAGGACCTTTGTATATAGCTTTTTTTCAAAAAAAATTACATCAGGTTTGCAGACAACATGATTGTTAACAAATAATATTGAAGGAGAGACACATAAAGAAGATGGCATTAGGACCCCACTTGTTCCTTAAGTTTATCTCTGGAATCTTAATTATAATTCCTGATTCTAGAGATCTAATAGGTCAATGGGGATTGCTATGAGGTTAAGGATGGACTAGAAAAATTATGTATGGGCCAGCTTTAATTCTGGGGGAGAAAATCTATATGGACAAAGGACATAAGACACTTGATAACAGTTTTGTAAAATAAGAGATAATAAAATCTTTATAAAAATAAAAAAATTGTATTAGCAAAACAGATTTATTGTTGAATACATGCCCAAGTCTTTGTTCTAAATTCAGTGAAAGAATTATATTGAGGTGAGAACCATAGTCCCTGGCTCTATCAAGCTGACATTCTAACTGGGAAGACAATATATAGCTACCTGAAAAATAAATAGCAATGTGAGGTAAATGATAATGAACACAAAAGGTGTTATATTTGATTGATCACTAAAGGATTGATTTATGTATTGGCTTTAGAGAATCACTGCAGCTTGAAGTGTTGTGAAGAGGCTTTATGGAGGCAAGGAGACAAACTAAGTCTTGAAATTGGCAAAATAAAACAACTTTCCTTAAAATACTCTAGTTTTTGTTATTTGTTTATTTGTAAAAATGATGGAGTACAAGCAAAACCAAGCTAGCTTCCAAGATTTGGTAAGTGATAAAAAAACTACTTTACCTTTGAAAAATGGATATAAAATACATCATTTCCTAATGACCCACAATAATGTACACTCATTGCAAAAATGCTCATGTTACTTTTCATTCCTGGGATGGTTTTGAAGCTTCTTTCTGATGCATATACATCTTTTATGTAATATGAAAAGAATTGACAATAGGAAAATGTTATTGACATATTTTTATAATGCAGTTGTATTCTGAAAATTCTAGTTTCTTGGTAACAAGTAACAGATGCATTTCAGAATATGTCCCTTGATAATTACAAGATTCTAGAAATCTTTTGTTATTGTGATTTTTTTGTGTGTGTGCAGAAAAGACCATAAGGTCATAATGTTATTCACTTCAACTTTGAACTTGAACTTGGTAGTTAGTTTTACAGAGCTTTTCAGCATTTTTTTTTCTCATAAAGAAAAAGGAAAAAATAAATCTAAATTTTTGACATTTGGAATTTCTGTCATTGCTGTTCCCCAAAGGAAATGCCACCCATAGCCAAAAATGATATTTCTTTTAACTTTCATTAGAATGCTAATACAAGGATTCTTAGTCTTCATTGAAATTATTCAATTCGTGTCTAATTTGTCAACCCTAAAATATTGGTTCTAAAAGTGATCACACTGCCCTTTCTCACCCCCTTATTTTAGAGTTAAGTAAATTAGGACTTGGGGGGCTCCAAGGATTTATCAAAAAATCTGGTAATTAATACCAGAGTTAAGACTAGAATACACATCTGCTAACTTCAGTAGAATACTCTTTCCTCTACTGGAAAAGGCACGTCAGGATATTGTCCTACCCAAGGGGCTTTGAAAGATGATAACTTCTGGGAGTTATAAAACAAAAAAGAAGGAAAGAAAGGAAAAGAGGGACAGGAAAGAAGAAGAAATAATAATAAACAGAATATCTTTTAAGTTAGTGATTAAACAAATTCTGATATAAGGATAATAAATAATTGACCTATATGTAGTATAATGTTTGCAAAATATTTTAAATGCACTGTCTTATTTAATCTTCCCAACAATCCTGTGAGGTAGGTGCTACAGATATCTCCATTTGATAGATAAAGAAACTGAGGCTCAAAAAAGTTGCTTAAATCTGCAACCACAATAGATTCTAACAAAAAAACTCAATGTGTAGAAACATCTTTATTTCTCAAGAAATCTGGATCAATTTTGCCACTTCTGGGTGAACAGTTATCTGGGGCCATTTTACCCTGTTTATTTTATAAAGTGGATTACCTAGTTTATGACATCTCATCCACAGAGAGGTCAATGAGATTGTTGCTTATAGTAATCTGGTAATACATAGTAATATATTAATTAATATATAGTAATATAATAATCTCTTCAATGATGAAAAAGGTTTTATGAATCTTCTGTCTTTATTCTGTGTTCTTATTAGTATCAAACAACTATGGCATATTCATTATAAAATGTTTTATTTGAGCTTTTAAAAACATACTATTTTCAATTCTCAGTATCTCTAATAGAATTATTCCTCATAACAGAAATTTGACTCATCAACTCAGTGATCAGCCCAGAGGACTCCAGATGAAGCCTCTTATCTACTTCCCACCAGAAAGGTGATAGATGAAGAATGCAACCTATCCAAAAAGGTTAAGTTGGGAATTTTATTTTGCAAGATTATATATGTTTATAAAATATTTATAACAGCTATTTTTGTGGTGGCTAAGAATTCAAAATTCAAGAGACGTCTATTAATTGGGGAATGAATGAACAAGCTATAGTATTTTATTGTGCTATAAAAATGACAAGGAGGATGATTTCAGAAAAAAAACTGGATTTACTTGAATTGATGCAAAGTGAAATGAACAGACTAGGAGAATATTTTACACAGTAATAGCAATATTCATTATCTCAAAAATACAATGATCCAAGACAATCCCAAAAGACTAATGATGAAGCATACTATCTGCCTCCATAGAAAGAACTGATATTGTTTGAATACAGACTTAAACACACTATTTTTACTTTCTTTCTTGCATTCTTTCTGTCATTTAAGTCTTCTTATACATAAAAATCAATAAGGAAATGCTTTATGTGATTGCATAGGTATAACCTACATCTCATTCCATACCATCTCAGGGAATAGGAAAGGGAAGGAAAGATAGAATTTGAAACTCAAAACTTAAAAGAATTTAAAATTATTTTAGCATGTAAATGGTGGAAATAAAGTATATTAAATAATTATATATGTGTACATATATTTATATTATCAGGGAATTTTTTAATTGTTCAAAATGGGAGAAATTAGGAAGAAGTAATACCTGCTTATAAATAAAGATTAGGAAACAAATATTTTCCAGTTAAAATGTCCTTTAAAAACTATAATGAAAATGTCTCGGAGCAAACACTTCATTGTGTACCAGTAGTCCACCATCTTTTTTACTAAGATATTTCATCAACAACCCATTGATTGTAATCAAAGGTTTTATTATTTTTCCTGTTTTCATTTACAGTATTATGGCCATTGAATTTTGCTTACTTTGCTTTGATCCACTTCTTACAAATCTTCCTAAGTTTCCTTGAATTTTGTGTATTATTCCATATGGCACCATTATATTCAATTATATTCACATACCACGGCTTTTCTGGTCCATTTCCAGATATGGAATTTTGTTTTGTTTCTAGATTTTTTTACTTAACATGAGAAGGTATTTTATAATAGTTCCTCTCCAAACGTCTCCAAATTCCTTTAAATGATGATTAACACATTTTAGAGCATCAGAACACCCCCAAAGATGGACTAGAACATTTTCCAGCCAAAATAACTTAGTTGATTGGCAGGAAATGCTTGTGACTCCATAGTGGGAATCCAGCGTACAGTCCCTGTGCAGTCTGTGGCAACCCTAAATTCATAGTCCTGGGCCCAGGTCCAGCCTGGGTACCAGCAAAGCAGGACCCCTAATCAGCAGCAGTTCTGGTGGTTTCTAGACCAGAGACATCAAAGGCAACTTGGGAGGTCAGGAGAAAAGGTTTGGGGACACAGAGACAGAAATTAAGCAATTCTGGAACCTCATGGAATCAGCTAGATTGTGGTGAAATGGTTAGAGTGATGCATCTGGGAGTCAGGAGAACCTGAGTTCAAATCTTACCTCAGATAGTTACTTGTTTGTGATTCTGGACACTTGTACCCAGATTCTGCATCTTACTCGTTTGTGACTCACTTAACTTTTTTCAGTTTTAATTTCCTCATTTGTAAAATAGGGCTAATAATAGCACCTATGAAAACCAAATGATATTGTGCATTTAAAGTGTTTTATAAACTTTAAATTATTACACAAGTGCTATTTAATATTATGGAGCTTACCTTTTTATTTGAAGAAACATATGTACACATAAGCACTTCACAGAGCTGGAATTTGGTCAGCGTTTGTAACCAGGGATAAGTGATGCTATTTAGATATGATAGAGGTAGGAGGTAATGGCTGCTTCTACAGCAAGGCTTATGGAAGGATCAAAAACAAGATTGTCTGGGGTAACTGAGGGTGCTTGATCCATGGTCAAGGGGGAACATCTGATACTGGGACAATATCAAGAGTCTAAATGATTACTACAATAATAACATTGTAAAGAAACATAACTTTGATAAACTTTAGCATTCTCATCAATGAAATGACATATGATTCCAGAGTATCAAAGATGAAGCGTTCTTGATGTTGATAGAGTCAAATTACAAAATTAGACCTTCCTTCCTTCCTTCCTTCCTCCATTCCTTTCTTCCTTGCTTCCTTCCTTCCTTCCTTCCTTCTTTTTCTTCCTTCTTCCTTTCCTTCTTTCTTCTCTCCCTTCCTTTTCCTTCCTTTTTTCATTCTTTTCTATTTCCTTCCTTCCTTCCTTCCTTCCTTCCTTCCTTCCTTCCTTCCTTC
>JAJPUD010001947.1:0-68941 GCA_023553655.1 Myrmecobius fasciatus | reverse complement strand
TATATATATATCATTGCTATTTTTCTTTTTCTTATTTTTAGTTTTTATTATTAAAATGGCTTTAACCTGCAGGACTCTAAACATTGGAGCAAAATTCTGAAGAGAATGGCAAATAATTTCAACTAGCCTAACCTGGTTTTACTATGCAATTTTCCGACACTCTGGTTTACCCAAACCATTTGTTGTAGCTAATTTAAAGTAGCAGAAGCTGCCACTTTATTCTCTTACATCTAGCACTTTTCTTTAAACTACAGTACCATCAACAGTTAATCATGTATTTTCATTGAACATTGAAAAATGACTATCATGATAAAGGCATTCTCTAGGCTATTTGAGAAATTGACTTGGATTTTGGTTGTACCCCAGAATTTCCTATACATTAAGATACACAAATACAAAAATACTGTAATGATCCAATTTTATTGCAATATTGGGAGGCTTTTCATGGGTGTGTGTGTGTGTGTGTGTGTGTGTGTGTGTGTGTGTGTCTAGAAGGACTATACAACCAGCCAGCTATTTTAGACTATGATTGCAACATTCAAAACCTTACATAATTGTGCATTAATAGCATGTTATTAGTATTTTAAGAGACTACCTAGTCCACTGTTATTTTCATTACAAAGAAGTTTGACAGAATAGAGGTGCTTTTCAGTATTATGGCTGAAAAGGGAGGTTTCTTTCCTAAGAAATGAAATTTTGTACCAATTCTTTCATATTGCAAACAATGTACCCACAATGTGCTAGAATTGAAAATTGCAGAAACTGCTAGCTTTTAGTTTAAAAAAAACTGGATTTAAATCCTGCTCACCATATTAACTTCCTATGTGACATTTACAGGACCCGTCTCACCAGGTTATTGCAAGGATCCAATAAAATGTGTAACTTCAGTGCAAATCTGAAATTGCTTGTATGAATCTAGTAGAATGTAAGTTGCTGAAGTGCAAAGACTTTTTCATTTTTGTCATATTATCAGTGAATAGCACAATGTCTGTCCTATAAATAGCAGGAACATTTCTTTCTCTAGCTTATGTTATAGGTGAGGAAACTAAGGAAAACTAAGGCTAAAGTAATTTACTTAGCTGGAAATTCTATGAAGCTGGATTTGAACTCAGTGAGATGAAGCCTTCCTGACTCCAAGCCCAGTTCTGTCCTACCTAGCTGCCAAATTCTTTCGAATAATATCAGTATAGAAGTGTACCCCTGACACATTCATTTTACATGGTAGAGCTTACAAGGACACATAATCACTAATTCTAGTGACTGCTTCTTCTGTCCCTTCTTCTATCCTTTACCTGCTCATATGGAATTCAGTTGGTAGAAATAAATCTAGAATAAGTTCCATACCCTAATTCCAGAATATTTGCTTAGAGAGTATCCAGTTTTATTCAATTTCCATGGGGGAATAATTCGAATTAGGGGTGGTAGTAAAACACATATTTAGAAGGGTACTTTCTCCCTTCCTCCTTAGATGAATATTTTCACCTTTGACTATATTTCTTATAAACTGGTGAGGAAAAAGTTTGGGAATGAATAAGTTGGTAAGGAAAGATAAGGTTGGATCCATACTTCAGAGAATGTGAGTGATGATGAAGTGTAAACTTACCCATGCAACCCAATATATCTACAAGATTGATCTAGACACCGCTACTAGCTTTTAGTTCTGCATCCCATCCAAGTCCACCCTCTTCCCTCACCTCCTTTCCACCTATTCAGAACAAAAATCCTTTCTAGTCATCTCTTTCCTATTTATATGTAATTTTCCCCTACTGGAATGTAAGTTAAAAGTAAGATTTTTTAAAATCTTAATTTTTTTCACAGTACATAGCACATAGTAATCACTTAATAAATGTATCTTCATTCATTCATTCATTCATCCAAGTTTAGTCTAAGTGAATTTAATGGAAGCTTTGTGAACCAGTAAAATACTGCCCAGTGATTCTATTTCCATTGGCAATATCTCAAATAGAGTTTGTATGTTAAATGTCCTGTCAGAAACAAGCAAATGAGAAAGCACACTAGAAACTTATTAGTGTTTGGTGTCCAGTTTTTTAGTTTGGAAGATTATATTCATTAAATAACAAAACTGAAAAGAATTGTTGATTGATTCAGCTAAAAGTGTACCAGCTCCAGTGTATGCCTGGAAATTACATCAGCATGCTCTGTAATTTTTAATGAGTCAAAAAGGGGCCTTAATCCTTCCAAGAAAGGCAAAAATAGAAAAGATCATATTTGCTACAAACTCTACATTTTGACAATTCTGCAAAATATTGTTTCCCAGGGTTAGTTAATGTTCCTGAATCTTATGGATTGTTTATACATGAAATAGGATTACAGTGTACTCTGTCCATTTATCCTACACCCAACAAACTCATTTTAAATTTAAAATGACTAATTGAAAGAAAATATTGGTTTGGTTCAGGGATGCATAGGAGCAGAAGAAACTTTTACCATAATCACATTTCTGCATATAAAGATGGCATGTTCAATTACAGAAGGAAGGGTCTAATAATTTCTGTCTCTTTTTGAATGGTGCTATCCTTTGTGGAGAATTTTATCTGGGTTTGGGTAACTAGTGGAGACATGTGTTTGCACTTAATGGAGACAAATAGGTATTGCTATGTGTGATATTTCAAAGAGTGCTTTCAAGACATGAGTTATTGTGCTAACTGTGGAGCAGGATGTTTTACCACAGAATAAGATAGTTATCTTCCCCACAGGATACCAGTTAGGGACAATCAAAACTTTACATGACTTTGAATTATATAATAAAAAATGTTTTCTCTTTTGATAATGGGTAGATGTATCAAAAATGAATAAGTTATAAATCAATTATAAATAAGACTATAAATAACATTTTCCCCAGTTTTAACAATGTAAGAACAGAGTTACAGATACTGCTAAAATCAGTGTAGGTGGCTGTCAGAGTTAGAAACCCATTGATGTGAGAATGCCTTTTGTTTGTTAAGAATTCTCTAAATAATTCATTTTTATCAACTCATTAAAGTAATTGGAGTGTATGGAAGCCTTAAGGGCCTTACAGATTTAAAAGAATGAAGTGAGGATAGTCAATGAACTTTAGAGCAAATTCTTAGGAAGTTGTTGAGCCTAAATATTTTAGGAGGGTTTGCTGTCCAAAGGCTTCCGAGTTCAAACACTGGATTCCTCTCAATGCTTCACAACTGATGTGAAATAAGTTATATGGTCAAAGTCACAATGCATTCACAGTAACCAATAAATAACCCAAAAGTACGTACATTGAAACAAGAAAAAGAATCAATCTAGCATCTAATCTGTTTTGTTAATAATATTTTGAATGACATATTAAATTCTGAAGTTATACTGAAATACCAAATAAGCACTATATTAGAAAGGAGCAGAAATTTCTAAATTCTTTTAATTATTTATCTATTTAATTAATTTAATTAATTAATTTAATTATTTTAATTATGTGATAAGACTTTGCATGCCTGAATATATTCATATTGTAACAGATCCATTAATTTCATTTAAGCAACAACTTTTGACTTGGATAGGATCACACAATCTGTTCTTGATTAGACATTCCTTTATAATTTCACTAAAATCCTTTCCAATGCTTGATCAGTAGGTGGAGAACTAAACATGGAGCACAAAGTTTGACAGTCCCCACCAAATTGAGATTTGCTAAGAGAGAAAGGAGAAATAAAAATGGAAAGTCAACAGATTATGATCAGATAAATGCACTTGAGAATTCTTGAACATGGAGATTATATATTTGCAGGTGATGTCAAGATAAAGAATATTGCCACCTTTGTGTGTGTCTGAGCAGAAGAGGAGGAATGAGTCATGGGAAGAAAATACAATGAGGAATTGAGTGATTATATTTGAGGCAGAGTCAATATGAAAGTTGGGGAGGAAAAACAATGTAGACCACGTACGAAATGCATAAAGGGAAGGAAGGAAAGTGACCTGGAGGTCTATAGAAGTCAGCTACCAGGATGATGATTGGATGATAGAGATAAATAGCATGATTCTCAAGAAAAGTGAGATTTCTCTATGATGGAAATAGGAAGAGAGCCTGCATGTGGCAATGAGACTCAACCAGTGAACTGAAGGGAATGAGTAAAGGTACAGCCATACTAGAAGGGGTGGCTGGAGAAGGTGTGTCATCAGTGGGAAGCCAATAATAGCCTAAAGATATAAAAAGTAAAACAAAAAGAATAAGATTGAAGATGAAAAGAAGTTTGTTATTTACAGAACAGACATTTCATACAGTACAGTAGAAGGAATGAGTGATGTTTGATTGGAATCTGGGGGTGGGAAGATTGAAAGAAATGGATTTAATGGGGTATAGCATTTGGATTATGGCCCAATAGAGTTCAGAATCAAGTTATATAGGGGTTTATTAATTGTCACTGAATGGAAAATATCACTCCATTTCCCAAGGAATACTAGAGATCAGGCTGGAAGACAATGAAAAATTTGTACCTGATATTGTTTCCCCAATGCTTTACAAACAGTAAATGCTTAGTAAAGGTTTTTGCACTCACTCATTCATCATAGAAATGTAAAGGTCTCTTGACATAAGCCCACTATATCTTGCTATATAGGTGCTGAAACATGAATGCCTCTTTTTGCCAGGTTCTAACAAAAGTGCTAACATAGATTGAAAACACTTTCACTTCCTTAGAGCCATAACATAAAAATTATAGACTTTGATCTAGAACATATCTTAAAGCAAAACTTCTTGAATTGTGGGTTGCAACCCCACATGGAGATCAGAAAGAAATTTCATTTAAAATAACTATAAACAATTTAAAATACTTAGGAGCCTACCTGCCAAAACAAATCTAAGAACTATATGAAAATAATTACAAAACACTTTTCACACAAATAAAGTCAGATCTTAACAACTAGAAAAGTATTAACTGCTTAGTATAAAAGCCAATATAATAAAAATGGCAATTATGCCTAAACTAATTTACTTAGTCAGTGCCATACCAATGAAATTACCAAAAATTATTTAATAGAGCTAGAAAAAATGGCAGCAAAATTCATCTGGGAGAACAAAAGGTCAACAATGTCAAAAGAATTAATTAAAAGAAAACAAAGGAAGGTGGCCTAGAAATAGCAGATCTGAAATTATATTATAAATCAGTAATCATCAAAACTGTCTGCTGACTAAGAAATAGAGTGGTGGAAGAATGAAATAGATTTGAGACACAAAACATAGTAGTCAAAGACCATAATAAACTAGTTTTTGATAAATGCAAAGACCCCAACTTTTGAGATAACTCACGATTTGACAAAAACAACAAGACACAAATTAGATATAGATCAACATCTCTCACCATGTAATAAAATAAAGTTAAAATTGGCCATTTTATTAATTTGTTACTTGTCATATTATTTAGACATAAAAAGTGACACTATAATCAGTTTTAAAAAGCAAGGAATTGTCTGCTCTGAAGTCTATGAAGAGAGGAAGGATTCAAGATTAATCAAGATATAGAGAGCATTATAAAATGCAAAAGGTAATTTTGATTACATTAAATTGAAAAGCTTTTGTACAAACAAAACCAATGAAACCACAATTAGAAGGAAGGCTGAAATCTGGGGAAGAATCAGCAAGTGTCTCTAATAAAGGCCTACTTTCTCAAACATATAGAGAACTGAGATGAATTTATAAGAATACAAGCTATTCCCCAACTGATAAATGGTCAAAATGTATGAACAGGCAGTTTTCAGAAAAAAAATTGAAGCTATCTATAGGCAAATGAAAAAGTGCTCTAAATCACTATTGATTAGAGAGATACAAATTAAAACAATCTTTACCACCTCATATCTATGAGATTGTTAATATTACAAAGAAAAGAATGAAAAATGTTGAAGAGGATATGGGAAAACTGAGACATTAATATATTCTTGATGGAGTTGTGAATTGATCTAACCATTCTGACAATCAATTGGGAACTATACCCAAAGGGAAGTCAAAGTGTGCATACCTTTTGACCCAGCAATACCACTATTAGCTCTGCATCCCAAAGAAGTCATAGGAAAAGGGGAAAGGACCTTCATATGCAAAAATATTTAAAGCAGACCTTTTTCATGATGGCAAAATATTGGAAACCGAGAGGATTCAATTAATTGAGGAATGACTAAACAAGTTGTGTTATATGGATGTTATGGAATACTATTGTGAAAAAAGAAATGATGAACAGGCAGACTTCAGAAAAATATGGAAAGACTTGTGCTAACTCATGTAAAGTGAAATGAGTAGAACCAGGAAAACAATTTACACAAAACCAAAAACATCGTGTGATGATCCATGATGAATCACTCAGCTCTTCTCAGTAGCACAATGATGTAAGACAAGTCAAAGAACTCATGAAGGAAAATATTATTATCCAGTTAAAAAACTGATGGATTCTAAATGCAGATCGAAACATATTTTTCAAATTTACTTTATTCTCTCATTTAATTCCCTTTTTATCTATTTCTTCTTTCACAACTGTGACAAATATGTAAATATGTTTTACATGATAGCACATATATAAACTATATCAAGCTGCCTTCCATCTTTGAAATATGGAAGGGACAAGAGGGCAGAAGAAAATTTTGGAACTCAAAATCTTCTAAAATAAACTCTAGAAATTTTCTTGTAACTAGGGAAATATAACTAGGGAAAAATAAAACAATATTAAAAGAAGAAATCATGAAATGAAAAACTAGTTCTTTGAAAAGAAATAGTTCCTAGTTAAGAATTTTTCTTTAGTAGGAAAACATAGCCCTTTATTCTGTGATCTTGATTAAAAGAATATGTATAGAGCACAGTGAAAGGATTGTCCTGCCAGGATTCTTCCTGGAAGAATTAACTTGAAGAAATTTTACAAATTATTGGGAATTATAGGAATTATAAATTTGGGTCCTTGCTTTATCATTTCCTTACTGCCTGTATGACTAAGAATTAGTCATTTTCACTTTTCTGAACTTTAATTTTCTTATTCTTAATATGGGGATCATAGATTTAAACCTGAAGACTTTTGATATCTGTGAGTCCAATGTCTTCTTTAACAGATGATGCTTCTGAATCCTTAATGAGGGTTATGAACACAAGTTTTCTGACTCCAAGTACAAAATTATGTCCACTAGATATATAATATATATATGTAGATAGATAGATAGATAGATATAGTAATGAGCCCAAAAGAATTTAAGCAATTTTGATGTGCTAGGCTCTGTCCTTGGTGGTGAGGAAACAAAGTCCAAAAAGTCCCTTCCCTCCAGTCGCTTAAAATCTGATGGGAGAGACAATACACAAACCACTGTGAATAAACTACACGCATACAAACATTTATACACATATGTATATGTGTGTATAGTAATATGGTATATATATATATTCTTTCTTTTCTTCTTTTTTCTTTTTTCTTCCTTTTTTCATCCATTAATTGATTAATTTGGTGGAATAGGAAATTGGCACATGAAATCTGTGTTCTATAATAATAATAGTCCAATTTACTTGTTAGGATCAAATGATAAACATATGAATAGTGCTTTATAATTTGTAAAGTATCATGCATATTTTATGTTAATAATAATGACAAAGATGATAAGAAATACTAATCAGGTGTAAACATTTGTAATATGTATATCTTGCTTTGCATGTATATATGCCCATATACACATGTGGATAATGCCTATACATGCATATATAAACACACATATATGTGTTCATACATACATATATGCAACTATGCATATATTCAATACATTTATTGGGAGGGCAAGGGTAGGTAGAATTAGACTTGTGATTTCATTGGTCTGCTTCCCAGAGTAGGAACTTCTTTGGTCCACATAAATTAGTAACTTACCTGTAATTTAAAATTTTAGGGACCCTGAGAGTTTGTTATTTGTTCAGAATTACAGGACTAGCAATTATTAGAGGCAATATTTGAACCCTGCTCTTTTTGATATCAAGATGTCTACTAGGACAAATTCACAAATTTAGCTCTAGCTCTTTAGCAATTAAAGAGGAATCACTCAATATAATGGGACATTGGGCAGAAGGGAGTTATTTTAAAATAGATGAAAACAGATTTTGAGTGAGTGACTGAGAAGCATCTTTTAGAATCTACTTCTGACTGCAGAGATTCCCTCCTCACCTTATTTCCATTCAAGGTTCTTAGTTGCACTCGTAATAGTCAGTTTGGTGGATAAGTGAGACAATTGTTACTGGAAAGAATTTTGTGGTAAATTTCAATTTTTGGAATGAATTGCATATTTTTACATTAGACACATTGTAGACTTCTTTATTCTTTCAAAAGCTAAATTTGTAAAAAGCCATTTCCCAGTTTTTAAAATTGAACCTTCTAGCAAATTGTAAAATTAAAGATCTACTCAGGAATATATATGCATATATGTATGTATACATACATATATATTGTTATATGTACATGCTAAGAAACATTAAAGTTAAAAAAATCTTATCCATTGAGATAGCTTTTAATCTGCATTCTGCACTCAATATGATAATAAGTAGAACATGTATGATTTTAGAGAAATGCTGTTTAAATTAGAAGCAAAAGAAACCCTATGATTTTTAACAAGTCACTTTCAGTTGTGCATAATAGTTAACATTTTAGAAGCAAATGTTTAAACCAATTGTTTGACATGTTTACATTAGAAAAGGTTTATTATTTTATTTATGAGTCTTTAAAATTTCAGTTTCAACTGTGGTTTTTCAAAATTATTTCAGAGAAAATGAGGATCAAGGTTATATGCTCCTTCTACAGGAAATCTGGCTGGGATTTATGTCCCCTGAATCACATGGTACTTGACACAGAGATAAAAGTGGCCATTAAGTTGCAGCTTCTGTTAAATAATGCGAATGCTATCAAGAAAATAAAGCAAAAGAAACTAATGCTGGCCAAGTTTGAAAATGGTAATTAAATTGGTATGTTAATTAAAAAGTCAACCAAAGAACCCAGCTTGATAGACTGCATATCTCCCTAGAAGGAAATTAAAGCTCTATGTTCAATTTTCAAGAATATTCCTATTTCCTCTCAACTCCCATCAGGCCATTCTGGTTAGCTACCATAGTTATTCATACTTGGCTCTTTCTCCCCTACTGTATATGTGAGGTATGATGGCACATGTATTTGACTTGGAACAAGAAAGATTTGAATTTAGATGCTTGCTTCTGTCTAGTTGTGCTACCAAGTGTTTTTTTATCTTGACGTCTCATTTCCTCATTTCTCAAAAAGACATACACCTCTTGTAAATTCTCTCCAAAGTAGTGAGAATTCAATGACTTGACGGATTTAATGATAACCAAATGTAAAATGATTTGCAAACATCAAAGCAATATAAAAATTATCTCTTTTTATTAGGATCTGATATGTAAATGTAATCCTTATTACTCAAATAGGAGAATGTTTCCTCAACTGTTTGCTGGGATTCCATAAATTAATATTTCTCTTCATATTGGATTGATTGACATTTCTCAATGAAACACAATATTGTAATTTATTCAGATGTTTCTTTACAAATAATATTTATGAATGAAAGTTCACACCAGACTCCAGAAAGCAATTTCCCCCCATACATGAAATTTTTAAAATTTGAAAAATGATATGTCATTGTATAACTAATAGGAAAACTGTTCACATGCTCTGCTAAATTTGTAATTTAAATGTGGATCTGATATTTTGTTCTGTCACAGTTAATAAGTATTCTATTTATCAATTCATTATATTGATGAAGCCTTTCTAGATAAATGTAAGTGTGCTAATATCAGTGCTATTTTATGGTTGTCCGCTTAATCCCTCTGACTATCAGGACTCCTATCTGTGAACATAAATGTTTGTCTCTCTGTTTTTTTCTCTCTGTCTCTCTGTTTCTATCTCTGTCTTTCTCTCCATCCATCCATCCATCCATCTTTGTAAATATTTACTTATTTATTCATATTACAAAGTGTATTGGTGTCTATGCATATGTGTTTTTATATGAGAGTTGGGATTAAAAAAATCTTTTCTACTGGATTTGACTGATTTATGCTCAAGCCAAAAGAATTTTTTTTTAAATTCAAACCTCTTTCCTTTTTTTCCCCCTTTCCCCATCTCTTCTTTCACTCTTATTTCATTCCTTCCCTTTCTCCCTTCTTTCCTTCTTTGTTTACTTTTTTTTCTTTTCTTCCTTCCTTTCTTTTATACTTTTTCCTTTCTTCCTTCTTTCCTTTCTCTTTCTCCCCACTCCGTCCCTTCTTCCCTTTTCCCTTTCCTTCTTTCTCCTTTTCTCTTAAATCAGCACAGAACTATTTTTCCCCATCTCATCTAAATCATTTACAGTTTACTCAAACAAATTAAGATTGCCTAATTGTCCATATAATTTGTGGGGATATACACCTCCCCTCCTTGGCATAATCTTTCTATTTCAAATGATTTAGTCCAAATATATTCATTGAAGTGAGATTCCAGAAAAAGTTGTGGCTGACTCATTTAACCACTGGTCTTAATGGGTGTCAGACATGCTGAGCTGTGTTAGAATTTAGATTCATTCAGAAAGGGAATTATTTAGAAGAAAATGTTTAAAAAGAAATAAATAAGCTTTTTTTTTACCTGAGTAAACACAGCATATCCCCTGCCTTCAGGTCTTCTCTTCTGCATTCATCCTGAAGCTAGAGGTGCATATTAACCTGAGAAAATTGGAGGTGGCCTAATAGCTTCAGCTAAGCTAGGTTTCTGGAAATATAAAAGCTTTTGAAAATCCCTGTAAATAGACATCTTGCTTTCCACAAAGTTATATTCAAATATCCATGTACTGTACCCTGTAATTAAGGCAAATATCAATTTTAATCACTGCCTTCTTAGTACATAATTTCTGTAATGCAATTGCAGGAGTATAATATACAGCAGCACAAGTGTCTTCGTTAAATGGAATTTTAACGGCTGGAAATTGAGCCACAGAGAAAATCATGGTACCTACAATTCTAGCAGTCAAGATGGGAAATTTATGTTTGGTAAAGTGAGAGGAGGGAGCCTGGCTTAATCCACATATTTAACAAATATATTGTAAGGCTAATTTACAATGTCCCTGCTATTCCACTCCTGTGCTTCTTTTGAACTAAGGCTGTCAACTGTGTCTTGATTTTGAGAGCAGAGATAAATGTTCTTTGAGGGCCAGGCTGTGAGCAAGCTCCCTGTCCTTTTAACCAAGCCTTAAATTTAGATTTGAATGCTGCTGTCCCAAAAGCTAGTATGGGTTAATCCCTAAATGAAATATCTAATCACTGTAGTCAGCTCCCCAAGAAGAGCTTGTCCACAGAGGAAAGGTTGATGATTTGAAACTATGATCTTCTGTTTAGGATCTAGGAGCAATGATAGATCAGATTTAAAATCTGTGCTACAATTGATACTTAATGGAACAATTATTCCACATCTCACTTAGTGAAGTCTTACACTCCTTTGTCTATGTAATCTGTTTTATGTAAAAGTGAAAACACTATTGCTCCTCATCAATTTTTCTTTGCATTTAAGCAACAATTTTTGTGTGTATGTATACATACATGTTGACAACATTGTCAGATCTTATATATGTATATATATATATATAATACATATATATATATAAATGGTGATGATGATGAAAGCTAACACAGTGCTTATTATGTGGTAGACACTATGCTAAGGACTCTACAATTATTATCTCATATACACGCATATTTATATACATATATACACATATGTATGTGTGTGTGAATTACATATATACATACATATGTGCAATTTTATTTATGCTCAGTATCTTAACAATCTGTTAATTCTGCAAAATTGAAAACTGGTTTTCTGGCTGGGTTGTCATTTTCTGAAGAATCAGATAATATCCCTTGGAATATCATTAGGTATATAAAAGTGTTGATGAAAGAACAAGAATTGTTTTTCCAAATAGAAAACTTCAAAATGCTATAAATAATTTACACCTAAATTTAACTTGAAATTTAGGTATTAAACTGTGATCACCAAGTATGCATGCCATAGGACATTTTTTATTGCACAGAAGAGAAAAGAAATAGACTTACTTGTAATAGCTCTCATCATTGGTGAGAAGCTTTCGAGCTTCAAACCACAAAATCTCTATATGAATGGGGCTTATAGTCATATTTTTGAATTATTGATCATTTTAAGGTTAAGGCATTCCAATCTATTTTTATAGATGCATGATTTATGATGATATTTAGAAGCTTGTAGATCCTGAAGGTCTCTGGAACTTTAATCTGATGCTTAATGACAACTAGTTTTCAGGTTTTTTTTTTTTAATTTTCAAAGTCTTGGCAAAATGACAGGGCTTTCTGGTGCAGTTGGCTAACATAAGAACTCAGTATCTTTTTATGTCCGCTTTTGCCTCTTTGAATTTTTATACTTTTTCTTTTTGATTTGGTTCTTTTTCTTCCTAGTCCTTCAAGTTGCTAATTCTTTCTTTGGTGTTCTTTGTATTTTTTTAAGATTCTCTTCCACAGGCCCCCTACATGGTACCCTGCGTGTTTTCATTGTATTTCTCTGTTTTTTGTTCTCCTTTTGTGTATTCTGCCTTCTTTGATTTCTGCTGCTTGAGGAAACCCTTTCTATCCCTTCAGCCATTTATTTCCTATTTATTGTCTTATTTCTCTTTGTGACTGCAGTCTAGTTAATTTATTACTCGTCTGAAATTTTGTCTCAGATGTCTCCAATATTTGCTGCACCACAATAAAAAAAGGGACAGGATAACAACAAACTTCCCCTTCACTGCTGTCTTTAGAGACTAACAGATAAATGATAAACTCAAGTATGTCAATTTCAATGCCAAGGAGTCTGATTCAAGTTTTCCTCTTCATTAGAGATCGTCAGCCATTACCACAGTGCCTCCCATCTTCCCGCCTCCTTGCTCCCAACTTTATCCCATTACAAATGAAATCCAGTAGGACATTGCAAACTGATAGAAGATTCTAATTCATACAGGATCCAAAAACAGAGGGGCCAATTATTGCTGACAAGATGTAGGGAGATATGTAATCAATTCCCTTCAATTTCATTCCCAAATGTGAATTGCAGGTGTATTCTCTGGGGAAAAATAAAATAAAATAAATAAATAAACCCTCACACAAAACTATTGAAACTAGCTCACTCTTTCTCTTTGAAATCTCCAGTTCATTTGTTTATTTTAATCTAAGCTTGATTAATATAAGAAATTTGGACTGTTCTTGAAATGATCAATCTGAGTGAAACTGAAATAACTCCTCAAGGTTGCATATAGACAAATAGCAAGGTTTTTAAATTTCATTTTGTTTTGTTTAAATACTAATTAAAACTACAATTTAGCTTAACTTACTCTCTGTCTCCTATAAGTGTGATAGGTTTTATTAATCTATTATAAAAATTGTCCTGCAAAAGGGGTGAATAATTAGATACACAAGAAACTGGCCTTTTAACTTATGTTTTTCTTCAGGTTGAAAGGAAAAAAAACAAATTTCATTTGCTGAAAAAGTCCTTTAGGGGATTCTTTTATTCTTTTCTTTTTTCTTTTTCCTTTTCCTTTTTTCTTTTTTGCTCAATATCACTGCATGTTTTCTATGAGCTGTTTGTAGTTAGAAGTATGAAAGAAAACCCTTTATTTTGATAGTGTTGGTGGAGATGATGCTGGTAGTCAGTAGTATATGATCCATAGCTTGGACTCCAAATCCATAACCTAAGAAAGAATCAGTCATATTCTGTAAATTTAAAACCCTAGCAGGTTCGTTATTTGCATCTGTAGCAAGGAAAAAGGAAGCTAACATTAAGGACTGAGAAGATATGAATAGGAGAGAAGCAGGAGTTAAGAGAGAGTAAAGTCTAGTTCTTTATGTTTTGTTAATAAGACCAAGATTTTATCAATGAATGTTGAGAAGGTAAAATGCTAACTTTGAAGTCAGAGGTGCTGGATTAGAATTTTAGTCTCTCACTTACTATGTGACCTCAAGGAAGTCATTAAGTTATCTTTTCTGACACTGCATCTGTAAAATTAAAATAAATTGGATTCAATTACCTCAAAGGTTACTTTCAACTCTCAATCTATGAAAGTTTATTTGTAAGCCTTTATCTTTCATTTATTAATAAGTTCCTATTCTTTCCTTTCTCCTCTATAAGTCTTGTAATCTTTTGTAATAAATCTCCTTTAGGAAAACAATAATAACAATAATAATCTATGAATGTAGGATTCTATATGGGAGAGCTGGGGAAAGAAGTAAAGTGAAAGAAGAAATGGAGAATATGGAAACCTAGTGGTAATTGGAATCTTCCCAATGGTTCTATCCATTTGTGTTTTGGATGGGTACCAAAGAAAGTTTGCCATCACAAGGCATAAAATATTGTCTCTATAGCATCACAAAGATATATATGTTTGAAATTGGGCTTTTATTTTGTAATTTTTGTTTTTCCTTTAGGTCTGTTTTTGTTTCCCAGATGTACAAAATTTTCTTTTAAAATGGGTTCCTAGAAGAAAATAAATGGAAAATCATTTATTGAACACTTACTGTGTATAATACAAATCTAAAAAATGAGACAGTTCCTACTCTCAAGAGGCTTACCTTCTAATCAGATAAGCCCCAGCCTTATAATATTCAGGACTAGGTGTTTTGGTTTGGAAAGTCATAACAATGATGATTGGAACCATAGGGAAGTAAAAATTGACGTAATTTCCCCAGTCATAATGGCAAAAAATGCTATTATCTTAGAGCTGGAAAGATCATAAGAGTTCATTGAATTGAATTGAAGTTCTCATTTTGTACTGGAGAAAACTGAGACAGGGAGTCTTTGGTGACATTCATTGTGGTTTCAAAGCTGGAAAGATGTAAGAAGCAAGTATTTATGAACATAGTGACAAAGCTGAGGTGAGAAGATAGCTGTAGAAATTGTAGACTAAGAGCAGTCCTGAACAGTGAGACCAGCATGGACTCTTTGTTGGAAGTGCCAGAGCTAAGGATTCTTAATGGCCATGATTTCTAGTCTGGCTCTCAAAGGCATATTAGCTCTACTTAGATATAGATTCTAATTTTGTAGACATATATATATTCAATGAAATATGGTCTATTAAGGAAAATAGTTCATTTACCCTAAGCATATATTTTGTTGGTATCTAATAAAGTGTTTAACCAAAATTTTGAATTGACATTTAAAATTCACAAAGGAAGCACCATTGGAAAAGGCAGAATATTCCGCTGAAAGAATATCATGGATTTTATTTCAAGTTTTTAATTACAAGGCCATTTCCCCCCACAAGGACATATCTCTCAAGTCACAGCCAAAGTCCATGGAAAATATGATCTGACATCAGTAAAAATGATCCATAGAGTTTTCAGGAATACATTTCATTAGAATGGCAAGGTTAAGCTGTACAATGTAAATTTTATCTTCATTTATTGACTAAAATCAACTTTATTGCTATTAAATCAAAACTGCTCATGAAACATGCTGAAACATATGAATTACTTTATACCACATGAAAATTATACAGTATAGTAAAACTATAGTGCTTTCCCAAGTAAGTTCTCTTAATGACTTGCAGATGTTGTTTTGCTTAACGCCTGTGGAAAAATGAATTCAGTTTTTAGACATAAAACCTTACACGAAATTAATCCCTTGAGTGGATTAAGTGTTTTCATGATCCTTAAAAAAAAAAGAAAATTTTGGAAGAGGTTGTAAAAGATATTCAAAAAGTGGATATTGCAAATGTTTACTAAATATTTTTTTCGGATATTTCTAAAACATTCCTTAAAAATGATGGGAATAAAAAAAAATCCAGTCACTCCAGAGGAAGTACATGTTTCTAGGGAATAAAAAAGAGATTTCTTAGTCTTAATATTTGGAATTTTTAATCTTTTCTTTTAGATCCATGCCATATCATTTCAAATAGTATGTAGCAAAGAATTATGGCTTCTAATAGATAAATAGTTTTTTACAAAGGTCAGTTATCTTTTCAAGGTTCATACAATCTCATAATGCTTAGAATGATAACTCCCTGTTCTTTCTAAAAGATGACATTTCAAGAAAAAGATTTTGCAGCATAAAAGACTCAAAGAATCTTAAATTAATGTTAAGCAATGTAAATACCATGTATGATATGCAGAAAACACATAGGAATATGCTCTGCACATCAAACACAAATATATGCCCAAATAATCAATTCTCCTGCTATTACACTTTTATAACTTTGAGTGTTGTGCTTTGGGAATAAGAATGTTTTTGTGTATTATTCTGTTTTCTTATAAAGTGACAAAATCAGGGATTAAATATCTGGCTTAAATATTATTTTAATGGGAAACGTTATCTTGGCTTCTATGTGTCTGTTAAATTAAAAACAATTCATTATAGGTCTCCTAGTTATGGGACAGCTAGTGAAAAAAGATAAGATAAACTCTTTACATATTATTTATTTACTACATTTACCATTAACAGTTTGACCGTTATCTTCCTTCAGATTCTAATGGGAAAAAAAAAAAAAAACCCAGGAACCTGAGCCCAAGTCTTGGCAATAGCACTGCATTCTTTATCACCAGAATTGCTTCCTGCAAATACCAATAAATCGAGGGCTGGATCTAGAGGAAAAGTGACCCGAGTTCAAATCTGACTTCAAACAAGCTCTGGGATCCTAGGCAAGTAACCTAATTTCTGCTTATCTCAGTTTCCTCAAATGTAAGATGGTGACAATAATATTACCTTTTTTCTCAGAATTGTTGTGAGGATCAAATGAGATAACATTTGCAAGAGATGTTAGCACATAGTAGGTGCAATGTAAATGATTATTCCTTTAGTTTTCCCTTTCCTTCAATCATCACTGAAAAGAGAAATTGTTATGGAGAAGGGGACTACCTTTTTCTTCACCACCAGCAATAACTGCTGCAAACAGATGAAAATAGGAGTCCTGGGGACTGGCAACATTACCTTTCCCTTTATTGCTACTCTATTGGTTCTTTCAGGCCAGTTTTCACAACTTTATCTGGGAAAGCAGCTATTTTGCAACTGCTCATGGAGATCAACCATGATTACTAACTGCCACCCCCAAGACAGGAAAGTCATTCTAGCTGAAGCAGCAAGATACCCTGAGGAAGAGAGATCATGAGCCGGGAAAGTCAAACCATTGACACCTTGGCCAACACCATGCCGAGGCTCAAGTCTAAGAACTCTGAGGGTAGCATGTATCACGCTAGAAAGAAACTATCGTGACACTGATGCATTGTTGGTGGAGTTGTGTAATGATCCAACCTTTCTGGAAAACAATTTGGAACTAAACCCAAAGTTCTATAAATTGTGTATACCCTTTGACCCAGCAGCGCCATTACTGGGTCTGTTTCCCAAGGAAATCTGTATCCAGATAAATCAGTTCTTTCTCTGGGTATGGATAGGATTTTTCAACATAAGTCCTTCAGAGTAGTCACAGATCATTGTATTACTGAGAATAGCAGTCATTCACAGCTAATCATCCTAGAACATTGTTATTAATTTGTACACAGGACATTTCACTTTGTTCAAGTTCATGGAGGACTTTCCATGTGGCTGAGAGCATCCCACTCATCATTTCTCATATTACAATAATATTCCATCATAATCACATACCACAATTTATTCAGCCATTCCCCAATTGATGTGGATTGCCTCAGTTTCTTTTTTTTGCCTTGAGAAGAGAAGTGCTATAAATATTTTTGTCCTTTTCCTTTTTTTTTTTGCTTTTTGCTGAGGCAATTGGGGTTAAGTGACTTCCCCAAGGTCACACAGCTAGGGAATATTAAGTGTCTGAGGTCAGATTTGAACTCAGGTCTTCCTGACTTCAGGGCTGGTGCTCTATCCACTGCGCCACCTAGCTGCCCCTCCTTTTCCTTTTTTTAATTGTCTTTTGGAATTCATGTCTAGTAGTGGTGTTGTTAAGTCAAAGGATACAAATGATTTTATTGTCATTTGGGCATATGTCATATATTTTGATTATTTAACAATTAGGGTGTGGCTCTTATTTTTTATAAATTTGGTTCAGTTCATGTTATGTTTGAGAAATAAATCTTTATCAGAGAAATTTGTTTCAAAATCCTTTTTATAATTACTATTGTTAAGTGTATGTCTCCCCATTTATTCTATTCTCTCTCTCTCCTTTCACCTTGTCCCTCTTCCAAAGTGTTTTGCTACTGACAACTCCCTCCCTCAATATACCCTCTGTTTTGTCACCCTCCTCCTTCCCATATTTCCTTCTCTCCTACTTTCCTGCAGGATAAGATTGATTTCTACACTCATATTGTGTATGTTTGTGTGTGTGTATGTGTGTGTGTGTGTGTTATTTGCTCTTTGAGCTTCTTATGAGAATGTTTTGTTCATTCACTTTCTTATCTTCCCCTTTCCCTCCACTGTAAAAGCTTTTTCTTGCCTCTTTTTTGGCAGATAATTTATAGCATTCCACTTCTCCCTTTCCCTTTCTCCCAATACATTCCTCATTTTTAAATTTTATTTCATTTTTTAAAGATATCTCTTCATATTTAACTCATACTTGTGCCCTCTTTCTATATATGCTTCCAACTGCTATTACAAAGAGAAAGTCCTAATGCACTATAAGTGTCATCCTCCCATGTAGGAATGTAAACACATAAAACCTTATTAAATCCCTTATGGTATTGCTTTCCTAATTACTTCCTCTTGTTTCTTCTGAGTCTTGTATTTGAAAATCAATTTTTCTATTCAGCTCTAGTCTTTTCATTATAAGTGCTTGAAAATCCTCTATTTGATTGACTTTCCACCTTTCCCCTGAAAGATTATACTCAATTTTTTTCTGGGTTAGGTGCTTCTTGGTTGTAATCGTAGCTCCATTGCTCCCTGGAATATCATACAGAATATTCCTGAGAGTTTTCATTTTGGGATCTCTTTCAGGTTCTTTAATGTAGAAGCTCCTAATTTTGTTAAACTGAGTGTGGGTCCTTTGTACTTCAATTTTTCCTTCTGGATGCTTGCAATATTTTCTCCTTGTCTTGGGAGTTACAGAATTTGGCTATAATAGTCCTGGGAGTTGTCATTTTGGGATCTCTTTCAGGAGATGATTAATGGATTTTTTCAATGTACCCTCTGGTTCTATAATTTCCTATAAGAAGATGCCTAGACTCTTTTTTATAATGACTTTCGGGTAGTGTCCCTGTCCCTCTATACCTATATAGTGTTGTGAAACAACTAAATAATTTTAAATGATTTAAAATCATTGTTTAAAGGAATTTGAAGAGGTTTTTGGGATAAATGGGGTAAGTTCTAGCCTTTAATCTGCCATCTTGGCTCTTCTCCTGAATCAAGAAATTAATGAAGCAATGACTCTAGTCCAGTTCCCCCCATTTATAGAAGAGGGATCTCTTTGAAGACAAGAGAAGGAAATTGCTTTACCTATGGTCATGAAACTAATGAATAGTTGTATTGGATTCACAAATAAATATCTAAATCCTGTGCTGCCCTTTCTACCATGTAATAACTGTCATATGAAAATGTCTATTTTAGAAATTCAATTGCTACCTTTCTTAGGGCATCATCAGTACCAAACCATTTCTAGGAGTAACAAGAAATCTATTTATTTGATATTCATATGGACACCTATAATTTTTTAAATATAAAAATAGATTCACCCATACTTCCATTGGTTCTGCATGAACCAATATCTCTCTGTGTTTGTGTCTCTGTATCTCTCTCTCTCTCTCTCTCTCTCTCTCTCTCTCTCTCTCTCTCCTTCCCACTGTGTGCGCGACCAAGCACTCTTATGTAGTTTCTAGATTAATCAGAAGCCTTGATAGTGGAGCTCTAAAAGGTTCTTCTCTGTTTGGTAAATTTATATTATTCCTGTACTTTTATCTTTCTCCCCTCTATTCCTAACTGTTTCTTTTATTTTTTTAAACTAAGACTCACTTTCTCAGGGTCCAATTGCTTACATATTTGTTCATAACTATTTAAGGTACTAAAGTCATCTGTTCTAAAATGATAATCAATTCTATTGTTTTTGTTTCATTTTTTAAAAAATAATATGGTTTGTATTCAACAAGTTTCTTCCAGAATCAATATCTTCATCCAAAATACACTTATCCAAAGGTTTTTACGGTGAAAAATTAAGTGTATTGAAATTAATTTGGGGACATGTTTTAGGTCTGGTAAGCACCATTCAGACACATCATGGTAGCTTCACTCTAGTGAATGAGAGTGAATAGCCCAGTAGGACTGGGGGAATGGAAGTGAGAGAGGGAAAGTAGTTCAGTCAAGTCAATTAACATTTATTTAGTGCCTACTATGTGCTAGGTATTAGCCTAAATACACAAAAAGCAGGAACAGAAAAATAAATCAAAACCAAAACAAATAAGTCCCTGCTTCATAAGAGATCATAATCAAATAATAGTTGTTAAGTTGTAGCTGAGCCGCTTAAAATGTGAAGGGTGTTTTTATTATTATCTAAAAATATTTATTAAGACAATACTACTATGTGCAAGATATCATGGATTTCTGTGAACTTCTGGTAAAAAAATGTTCATATTTGAAAGAAAGATATTCCTTACCTTTGGAGTCCTCCAAATTTCTCTAGGCCTTGAACAAATTGTTATAATAAGGTGTTCACTGTAGGAAAGCATCCAAAATGATGGAAGAAATAGAATTGGGACAAAGGGAACTCAGCACATCTAGCTCTTGTGAAATACAAGCATGTGACCTTCCCCACTCATCTATTATGTAAGTAAAACATATTATATCACTTGATAATTCATTTTTTGGTTGTCACTTCCCAGATGTGCTTAAATAATACTCCAGTTGTTTTCTTCCTAATGTCCACTTCAGAAGGCTGATGAGTCTTTACCCAGAATTTGTAGGTCACTTCCATTTTGCTCCTAACTCATGTTTTGTCAACATGTGGCCAAGATGAAAATCACATTCAGTACAAACTTAAAAAAAAAAAAACATTTCAATCAACATCCTTTTTTGGTCAGATTTTGAATCAACTCTCCTCAGAGAATTTGCCTTTAAAACATGATAATTCAAGAATACCATGTATAATTCCATCTGACAAATGTGAAATATCTTTTCACAAGATCCAGGGTGTCAACTTAGAAATGGGCACATTTTAAACAACACTGAATGTCTGTTTAATCTTAGAATAAAAAGGATCCTTGACATTGCTTCTTGTCACATATAGGGTCCCATGGATGTAGGGTCCTATGCTAAGCAGGTTACATCAACACCTCGGGCACATGTCAATGAGAAGTGAAAAAAAAATAGTGTGTTTAGTTCAGAGACTTTAAAAAATTGGTAAAGCCCTTGGCTGCCTGAAAGCCAGTGTATGGTAAAACTGTTTACTTTAGGAAAAATATTACTTCCTCTTTAAGGAGAACAAGACTTTAAATAGTTCATATACAGATTAAAAATATCTCTCCTGGGTATTACTTGACTTTTTAAAAACACTTTTTGATTTTCTAAGCAGAAATAAATCAGATAAGTGAACTGAATTTTCTTTCATATAGGATAGGAAAATTGCATTGCACTAAATTCTAGGGAATGAGAATAAAATAGAATTTAGTTTCCAAGGTCTCACTTTCTTAGATAGGTTGGTTTGCCTATTGTCTGAGATCCCTTCCAATTTACATTGTACATATTTTGTATGTACAAGATTGTTTGCACGTGTTTTTTAGAATGTGATCCTCTTACGGTCAGGGACCTTTTTTGCCTCTCTTTGTATTCCCAGAAATGAACACAGTGCTTGACATATGGTAAGTATTTAACAAAGGATTATTAACTTTATGAAACTTGTCTTTAATAATATATGTTGCTCCAGCCTTCACTTGATATGGAGGCCTTTTAATCTTGACCAGTAATGATAAGACTTTATGTCCTCTACTTCAAATCCTGATGGGAAAGCATCCTAGTGGTTAGAGAAAAGGAACAAGAAAGAGAAGAAAGGAAAATGGTTACAAATGTGATTTTTGAAGAATTGTTCTCAAATTGTTCCATGTAATTTTTGCTCCAGTCTTCAAAAATAAAAAAACTCAGATCAAATTAGCTTATAAGCCACTTATTAGCAGAAAATTTTCCTGATCTTCATAGCTTAGTGACATCTCTCTCTCCAAATACTTAGACGTATACCTATTGGTTCACATATTGCATCTACTCGTGGGAGCTCTTTGAGAGTGTTCCCAGCTTTATTGCTTTGTCTTATCCACATCAGATATCTAATGAATTCTTGTTGCATTGGACATTTTTTTAAAGGTTCAATAACAACAAAAGCCTGTAATAACTAGCACCTACCTAATGCTTTAAAGGATTTACATGTTATATAATCTGATCCTCTCTACAACCCTGAGAAGAAAATGGAATGATGTAGGTGAAAAAACTGAGTCTGAAAGAGGTTGAGTTACTTGACCATGGTCACATAGTTTCTAAATGTTTGAGGAAGGATTCAGAATTAGGTCTTCCTGATTGTAAAAATATTATTATTTTGCCCCTGTATATTCTTATTAATTTTAAATATCAAAATGCTTCACTACCTCATGGAACACAATAGATTTAGAATTGGAAAGGGCCTTAGATGTTATGTAATCTCCCCTTATTCCTCAATTTGTAGATTTTTTGCCTCTGACATATTCAGATTGCCCCCAAAGTTTTAGTGCAATTTAAAGTTGTTTTGATAGTTTAAAATTGCACATAGAATTATGGGACACTGTACTAGTCATGTGATCATTATTTTAATATCAAAGTACTCTTGGTTAATCTCAAAAACAAATTCAGTGATGATGATGATGATGATGATGATAATATGGATAAGGTACTTACAACGTGCAGGCCACTAAGCTAAGCATTTTACAATTATTATCTCATTTGATCTTCATAATAATCCTGGGAGATAGGTGCTGTTATTATTCCCCATTTAACAGATGAAGTAAACTGAGGCAAACAAAATTAAGTGACTTGTGCAGTTACCCAACTAGTAAGTGTCTGAGGCTTGAATTGAACTCTGGAAAATGAGACTTTCTGAGTAAATGTACTATGGCATCACCTAACTGACCAAAAGAGCTGCTGACTGGCTTTAGTGGAAGAACCTCCCCCATTGCAGGAGTTCTCCTCCTTCCCTCTCAGTCCAGTGCACAACATCTAGCATTGCACCTTGAATATATTGTTTTTTTTATCAATTATTTGTCTTTTTCAATGATAGTTTTTATTTTTCAAAATACATGCAAAAATAGTTTGCAACATACATTCTTGCAAAACCCTGTGCTTCAATTTTCTCTCTCTCCCTTGCACTCTGCCCACTCCCCTAGACAGAAAGTAATTTAGTATCAGTTAAACATCCACAATTTCTCAAAACATATTTCCACATTTAACATAATGCTCAAGTAATCAATTCTTTGTTGAAATTAATTAATTGAATATAATAGGGCAGTCAGGTACCTAGACGACCAGGTGTATAGTTTGTCATTCCTTTTATTCAGGAAGATTCATTTTTCTAAGTTCAAAAGAGACACTTAATTGCTGTGTGATACTGGGCATGTCACTTAATCCTGTTTGCCTCAGTTTTCTCATCTGTAAAGTAAGCTGGAGAGGGAAATGGCGAACCACTCCAGTATCTTTGCCAAGAAAATCTCAAAAGAAATCATGAAGAGTTGAATAGGACTGAAATGACTAAACAAGAAAAATGGGATAGTCACAGTTTTTAAGCCAATCTAAATTGTCTTCTTGTGCAATTAGTAAATCCATGAATTGTTTCCATTTATACCTCTATTACTGAAGATAATTGTTAGGTTTAAAAAAAAGAGGATACAATTGATTGGAGACATTTAAATTTAATAAACAAAAGCTATTTATATTTCACAAGTATATTTGAATTTCACACGTTTTCCATTTTAGTTTAGGAAGGGAAGCTTTTCAACTATTTTTCTGGTAACACCTCTGATCAAGGTAGGAAACCTTAATTAAACAAACACATAATTATTTCTGTTAATAAAAGTATGCATGAACAATTAAGACTTTGCCTAATTGTTCTTCCCTGCTGTGGACTTTAGCCAGTATTCTATCTTTGGGGGAACATTTTGTGCCATCAAATGAATTATCTATTTTATACATTTTAATTGCTTCAATCAACAAATATTTATGGAGTGCCTGCTAAATGCCCAGCATGCATTGTACTAGGTACTGTGAATAATCACTCAATTCAATGATAACTCAAAATAGCCATTATATTAAAGTCATTTCCTCAAATTATGATTAAGAGCCATCTTATTGAGTAGATCACATTGGACTTGTAAGACCAGGAAATTAGTATGAGCTTGACTTTGAGTTTTTACTTGATTTTTATAAAGTTTCTTCAAATTACAAAGATTATACAGAATTTTCTTAGTCATATTGCTACTATAGCTTTTGAAATGCAAACATTCAGTATACTGTGTGAATAAACACCTGTTTTGAGAATTTGCCTGCTTTTTGACATGTATAAATTTATATTTGACCCCCCCAAATCCTTTGCTCTAATAAATCAGTTGTTTGATTACCAATGTCTCTAACCATCAACCTTTTCTGATGGTAATTTTACATTTTTCATTTTGGGATGACATTAAGTTAGAGCCTAGGTTAGCAGCCTGTGGCTATAGACTAGAAAGATGAGAATTTAATGAGGTATAAAACACATACATGAATGGTAACATCAACGATGGTGTGTTAATAGCCAAGATACCCTGTATTAGAGATGAAGGCATAAAAACAGAAAAAATATTACTGGCATTAAGTTTGAAGATAAAGAATCCAAGAGGTTGCATTTTGCAGAACCTTCAGATACTGACAGAAACGTCAGGTATCCATTTTCTTTAAAAAATAAAAAAGAAAAGATTTTATTTTCTATTGGAAGAATGTAGTTAAAAATTATGACAAAATTGAGCCTAGTGGTTAGAATTGAAGGAAGGAAGCCAAAGTTACATAGAATCACAGACTTTGACAGTTGGAATAATTTTTAGAAGCCATTTACAAGAACATACACCAAAGGAATATCCATTCTAAGATACCTGACAGTATTCATCTAGTCTCTGCCTGACAAACCACATTTCTAGTCATTTTCTCATAATTGATAACTGGCATTTACATAGCTTTATAAATTTGTAAAGTGCTTTAAATACATAAATTTGAGATTTATGATGACTTATAGACTGCATATTACAGTCATCTTTATCACTATCTTTTTCGAATAAAACAAAGTGAGATTTAAGGAGATAGATGACCTGTGGAGGATCATACTACTAATGCACATCAGAAAGAAGACTCAAATCTAGTTCTTTCTAACTTTAAATCCAAAGCTCTATCCCCATGTTGCTTCTGTAAATTGAAGGGGCAGGTTAAAAGAACATGTTATCAGACTTAGACCTAAAAGATACCTAATCCCACCACTTATTTTTTTTACAGAAAAGGAAATTGAAATTCAGTTAATAAATGGCAAAGCAGAAATTTGAACCTATGTCTCTTCCATAATTCAAATTTTACAATAATTTCTCGGACACTTACTATATGGGAAGATATTCTGATAAGTAGACAGAACATTTATTCAGTGCTTACTATATTCCAGGCACTCTAATATGTTCTGGGATTATATATATGAGTAATAAAAAAGGACCATTTCTTAAATTCAAGGTACTTAGATTCAAATGAGGAAAGACATGAAACTGGAAAAAGAGAAGAAATAAGAAAAGTACTTACTGAGAAGCAATGTAGAAAAGTACTGAGAGTCAGAAGCACACCTGGAAATGAAGTGAACATGGATAACCTGGACATTTCTTGATGTGGTAGTCTGGATCAACGACTCAGTAATCAGAAGCTAGAAGCATCTCCAGAGTGAGAAAGCGGAGGAAATTATAGAAAAGGCAGAAGAATGTACTTAGAGAGTAGGTGAAGTTGGGAATAAATTACTTAGTACTGAAATTGCAAAAATAAGAACAAAACCGCCCCTACTGCCAAAGATATTATGTGCCAGTTATTCTTGCTATATTACCTTAGTAAATGTCCTTTCTAAAAGATAATTGAAGCTATTGATCAATTATCAATGGGAAGCTCACCAGTAGGGGCTCCTAAGTAAAAGAATTAGAAGTCTGACAATTTAAGAGTTACCTTAAAATCTGTGAAATTATTAGTTATCCAACTCTTTGGATATCCCAACCCATAAGTTTGAGTAAGGTTAGGGAAGCATCCCCAGAAGGGGTACTCATTTTAATACCTCAAGACTTTTTCAGAGGGTCTGTTCATAAAGTCACAGGTGCTTCCTTGACTTCCTAGAAGTTTAAATTATTTGCAGTATGGTCTCTCTCCTTATGATCCTACCTTTACAATTCCAAAATTCTGTGATTCTGTGACTTTTTAATGTTTGGGTAAATGAAGCAACCTTCTGCATTTGATTGGGCATTTTCATTTTAAAACATTTAAATGTTTGAAATATGCAATTATCCTTCTGGGTTCCTCTCAGATTTTTAACCCTTTGAATGCCTGGGTATAGATGCTGAATCATAATCAGGCAGATTTACACCTCTGAGTATAGATTAATCTTTTGCATTAGTTTGGTTTGTAAGCGAATCTTAAATATAATTTTTTCCTTTAACAAATGATTTAAACTGTCTGCATGTTGGTGCCTGCCAAGCTATTGTGTGAAATTTTACCAGCTGGGAATTATCACCTTATTCTCTGGTGTGATTAACACTTCCAGCTGTAGAATAATTAAAATGTCAATCAGTTCTGAAACAGAGCAAAACAGTTTCTCATTTGATCCATCAGTCTGAAGGCTAAATGACTGAGCACATCAGGTGTCTAGTCCTTATCACAACAAGAACTCCCATCCTTTCCCTATTGCTTTTGTTGCCACCGTCTCCTCTTTTTCCTCTTCCCACACAAACATACTGTCTGAAAGTTGCACTGATATTCTTTTTAATTCCTAAAGATTCCAAAAACTTTATAAAATAACCAGTGTTGGAAATCGTTTTATGGGAAAGTTTCACCATAATTTGAATGCTGAGAAAGTTGGTCACCAATGCTAAGACATACTCTTTGATTTTTAAACTCCTTTTTTCATTTTTGAAAAGTGACTGGAAATATTTCATGAGCAGTGTCAACCTATGTTCACCTTGGCTTGCTAGTGATGATTGGTTTGTTTTCATCTTGAGTAGGGTTTAAATTTCAACAAGCAGGATGGGGGAAAAGTGGAAAGAAATATGGCTGTGGAGTCAAAGGATATAATATTATATACCATTCTGTAGTTTGCTACTTGAGTCACCATGGAAAAGTAATTTTGGACTTCCTTTTTTTTCCTCATCTGTATAACAAACAGGGTTGAACTGGGTGGTGTCAAAGGTCCCTTTAAATTCTAAATCTATGATCCTAAAGATACTGTATTATGAAAAGGCTTGCATTATAAAAGTTAGATATGGACAATATATTCTAGGTTATCTATCTGTAAGAAGAGGAAAATGGCCTCAGAAAGTTTTACATAAGTGAACTTCTTAGATATAACTGATTCTGGATTCATATTCAGCTGCAAATCCCTATGTTATATATTATATTTATATACTGTATTTACTAAAAACTATATTAACTTAATTCCATTGACTCAGAATATTCTCAAATAGAGAATAAGGTGCTTATCTTAGAATCGAGATCTCGCTTTGATCTTATCTCTTGTCCTTGCTAGCTTGTTTCTGTGAAAAATCACTTTCTCTGTGGGCCAATTTTCTTATTTGTAAAATTACTGGAGGTAGGGAATACTACCTGTATTACTAACCTCACAGGATCCTTGTGAGATTTAAATGAGATAATGCATATAAAGTATGTTGTGAATCTTAACCTCTGTATGAAGAGAAGTTGTAAATATCACATAGGATTTATTAGTATTTATCAGTCATTCAATAAATAAGAATTTATTCAGTGATTCTTATTTATCAGGTATTATAATTGGTAGTAGGGATAGAAAGAGGCTTGATTTTATTACTTTATAGTCTTGGAAAAGGCAGGATATATCTATATAAGAATATACAAAATATATATCAAACATGACAATTTATGTTGCAAGAGGTATTTTGACAAATGTGTCTAGTAATTGGTCTTACTCTGCTTTACCTTTTCTTCATTTCTTTAATAATAAAAAAAAATAACTCGCTGTTGCTCAGCCTCAGATACAGGATTTTAAAGTTTTGCTGTTGAGTTAGGTTAATTAAGCTTCAGGGGGAATTTTACATCCCTCAAGAGGGCTATCATGGAGCTAAAGGTGGTCATAAACATAATTACAAAAATTTTTCCTGCCCATCTCTCTTCTTTTTTATTTTAAACACCCTTGCCCCTGCCCCCAGGTATGCTGAAGTTAGTATATTTTTTAGAAAGGGAGAAGGAAGTTGTTATGTACCACAGGTACATAAGTTTTATTTCCTAAAACTATTTTATTATAGCTTTGTTGTTAGTTCACCTGGGGGTGTCATATGTCTGTTGATTTATGCTAAAAAGAACCTTGGAGTTCCAACTCCCACAGTTTATAAATGAGAAAATTTAGGAAAACAGGATTTGGGGACCTTAGGATTTTAGCTGTAGAGCTGGAAGAGATATTAGAGCCTTCTGGTTTAAACCCCTATTTTACCATTGAGGAGACAGATCTAAAGAGATTTAATTTGTTCAGTAAGAGTTAAAGATGGCACTTGATTTCCCAAAGTCAGATTATGTCTGGCAGAGCCCAGAACCTAATTCAGTTCCTTAGATTCAATTCAGGAAAGGTACATAGATGATAAATAATGAATCGGTAGAATTTTAGGGTTTAGGATTTCTAGAGTTATCTTGATATGGAAAACTTCCTTTTATCTTTGGCTTTCTTGAGACCTAATAAGTAATTAAATGCTTGCTAACTGATCTGGAAAAAAAAGAAACAAAACTTTTATGGGTATTACCTGGTCTTGTCTGGGTATGTCTAGTTCCACTAATGGTGACATCCTTGAGGGGTCTTTAGATCATGTCCAGATTATGTAAAGTGGAGGCCATAGATAACCTCCAAAGGCCATGTAAACTATATACTCCAAGTTTCTGCTGATGTTTACAGGTTTAAGACTTTAACACTCCTTTACTTTTATTCTCTCAACCTGTGATTGAAATAACATTTCTCACTTCCTCTCATTTTATTATGTCATATCATAGACTATCACAAAATAATGTATTATATGCTAGCCTATTGCCTCATATCATCTTCTATCATTTATTATACTACATTCATTATATATAATATCATATTATGTATTACAGGGCTTTTAAATTCTTTTTAACTCATGACCCCTTTTTGCCTGATATTATGTGCCAGTTATTCTTGCAATATTACCTTAGTAAATGTCCTTTCTAAAAGATAATTGAAGCTATTGGCCAATTATCAATGGGAAACCCACCATTAGGGGCTTCTAAGTAAAAGAATTAGAAGTCTGACCATTTAAGAGTTACCTTAAAATCTGTGAAATTATTAGTCATCCAACTCTTTGGATGGATTTATCTGGAGCCCAGATAAATAATTATATAAAATAAGTGTACAAATCAAACATTTAGTGATAACAAATCATAATTTTATAACCCCCATATTCACTTATAAGGCCCCAGATAAAGTTGTGGCCCACAGTTTTCAAAGTTTTGTTATAAGTTTCCCAAAGCTCCTTAATCCTAATAGTATTCAGTGGATATTCAAAAGGCAGTTATTTTGCTAAAGCCTGGAGTCCTTGTTAAAAAAGGAAGGTCTCATAATCTCAATAGAGAATGGCTTTGGAAAAGGTTTCTCAGCCATATTTTCTGGATCTACTGTGGCAATCTCCATTCATGTGATAGAAGGAACTGGATCTTCTATTATCTTCCAGATGGTGGTAAGGGGGCTAGTCAAAGTACAAGGAGAGACAAGAACGTGGAGTGATTTTTTGAAGATAAATTGAAGAAAATTGAGAGATGCATTCAAATCCAAGGTGTGTGCTTTCAGATGTTCAGAACTGTAGCTATTGTTGGAATTTTCCTCTGGATAGCAGGTGCTTTAATGCTGATGGATCCCTAGTGCCCTGTGCCCCACCCCCGTGTCATTCTGAAAAAGTGGAAAGCACGATCATCAAGTTAAAAAGGCAACAAAACAACAAAATTGAGCCTCGATGGATTCATAGCAAAAGCATTTCTTGCCCCAATGCCAAGTGTCTTTTCTGAGCATACAATAAACAAATAGTTGGGCAAGAGGGAACCGAGGAAGGGCCTTCCAGTGACTTAGAATAAGGTGGCATATGACAAAGAAGGAAACAAATGGTACTTGTGGATGCCATTAACAAATGCCTTGTATACCTACAGCTGCATTATACGAGCACTTTGGAAATTACAGGATTACCAGCTTTGGGACAAAACAACATTTGTGCTAAACAGCCGGTAAGTAAATGCAGTAAACATATTTTTACAGTGAATAGAATTGTTTGATATTTTAGGGACTGGTTGTGAATTTCTACTGCTTCTTGATTAGGAAACATGTGGCAGTTCCAAAATCTTTAGACACTAAAATACCCAAATAGGGTTTTATTCTCCAACTAAGCTCCTATAATTTTTTGTCATTCCTCCAACAATTATCCTTCTAAGGCACTAAAATAAAATGTGTTCCAAAAACACAGGGAAATGTTTTACCTGTGCTACTTTAATAAGTCTGTAAATAAAAAGCACTGTGTTATTCACCAGCATCTTTGGCTCAGGAATAAAGATGATATCCAGCAGTGATGGTTCTCTCGAATCATGGAACCTTCTACTCAGGCTTAGTTTTAGAACTTATTTTTTGTTTTGTTTTTAAGCTGGGAGGAAATCAACAAATTAAAAAGCATTTATTAAGGGCCTACTAAATGTCAGGTACTGGGCTAAGCAGTAGGGATATGAAAAAAAAGCAAAATACAGTCCCTGCCCTCAGGAAGTTTACAATTAAATGGAGGAGATAAGATGTAAATAATCACATAAAAGCAAAATATCTACAGGGTTGCCTATGGAAGATGAGGTCAAAGACTCAAAGATGAATGTGTGAAACATGGAAGTGTAAATGAATGGTGATACCATTGATAAAGATAGGAAAGTCAAAAGAAGAAGCATCGTTTTTCAATTGACTGTACCTGTGGGATCCATCAAGGTAGAGATGTCCTGTGGGGAGCTGGAGATGTGGAAATAGGACATGGAATAAAGGTCACAGAAGTAAGCTTTGGCTGGCATCTGTGTCAATACAAGAGTTTGGAAATGGGAGTGAATGAAATAGTAAAAAGACATTATAGTGAGGAAAAAAAGAAGAGGACCAAGGAAAAATTTGCAGAAATTGGGAAAATAACAAGAAAGAGGGGAGGAATGAGAGAGGGAAAATGAGAACCATGTTTAAGAGCCCCTTTCTCAGAGAATCATTTCTAATGACAAAGAATTTTAAAAATAAAACCAAGAAGAGGAAAAAATTCAGCAAAACTGATCAATATATTGAAAAAATAGACATTATGTGCAACTTTACACACCTTTAGATTGGTTTCTCCCCCACACAAAAAAGAATGAAGATTTTCTTATATTTCTTCTCTGTGACCATCCAACTGTCTTAGTCATAAAGCAAGCAATTCAACAAACTTTTTTCGGCGATTGAGTTGTATATAATACTTATTTTGTAATACTTATTTTGTACCTTTTTATATACTACTTCCTGGTAAAACTCAGTCACTATGATCAGCCCTTTGACCTTTTTGAGAGGAAATCACAAAACAAAGCATCTTCCAACCTGACCATAAATCACTTTACTGACTCACAAAGGGGACATTTGATGCCATGTGAGCAAAAAAAACCCTTATTTGTCCAGCCAACTAGCAAGAGGTTTCTTGCTGAGACTCTTTCCCACAGAGACCAACCTTATACTAGGAAAAAGCAAATGCCAGGGTTAATCAGAACAGCATGGGAGTTAATTAGTGACTCCTGATCAAGTAGAATGGGCTTAGCACCTTTTGTGCAGATGAGTGTCCTGTTCCTGAAGGCTACCTGGGAAGGAGACATTGCATCATCATTGAGTTTAATTCCACTAAATACTTCCTGACCCAATTAACAAAATCATTTTTTTCTTTGCTTAATAATTTAATATTGATTCTTTCAAAATATTTTTCTGTGGTAACTTTTCCATTAATTATCCTGGTTTATCAATGACTCACTGATTCATGAGATACAACTAAATGAGTTATTTTCATTCTAATACTTTCTTTTAAAATAAAAAAAAAGACATAGACTTTCTTTCAAAATTAAAAAAAAGACAGAAGATTTATAAAGTTATAATTACATAGCATAGTTAATTAGCAATCTTCACACTTTGATAAAAATGTTACACAATTATAGTTTCATTTAGTATCAAACTTTGGTAGGCTTTCTTCTTTTATTTTCTTGTGATATAGGGGGTGAGGAAATGGAGATAGATGAGAAAGAATATTGATAATGGCCCTATAAAGACAGAAAAATCTTCTTGAATCCAATGAAGATTCATGACCTGCTGTGGGTTATTCATTATTAGAAACAAGTCCCCCAAATCTTGAACTCTCAGTGGGAAATCTAAAGTAAGGTGCTGTAAATATTCAGGGTTATAACCATACTGGGGACAAAGGAGACCTCACCACCCAATCCAAGTTGGGAGTTTCAAATACTCATCATTTGTTGTGTCATTTCCAAAGTGTGTATGGAGTTATTTTAAGAGATGAAAAATTAAGTATAATCTGAGTATAACACAAATTCTTGCCAATTCCTGTGAGACTGAGAAAGCAGAATGACAATGGATTTAATGTAGGGGAAAGGTGAATTTAGGTTTTGGTTAATGAAAAGCTAAAGCATACTTGAAAATATGTCTGCCACAATTCTGCCTAATAGGGATTCATTTATGTTAATTAGACTTTCTCTTAAACCAGAAGTGTTTCTTGAGTGGGTATAGTCACCTTAACATTTTAGAAAAAGTTACTTCTAATCAACTGATCACCATCCATCAGGGACTGGGAGTTTTGATTAAGAAGATTATAATGAAGGGTGAATTTTGGAAAATTGATCTGAGTGATCTGGGAGAACTTTAGCTAAATAAGGCTGGTATCAGTGTATGATATATTTGAGCAAGAGGAAGCAAGTGTTGGAATATGATAAAAAGGAAAAAATGACAAACTTGGGCTACTTTGATGTTTTTACCCAATTCCTTAGTAGCAAGCAGGGGGATTGAGAAGAAAGTTTGTTTTGATATATATCCAAAGCTAGTTTGGAAGATATTAAATCTCATTTTTCATCAAATCAGTCCAATTTTCTCAGCCTCAGTTTATTTAGCCCAGCCTTTTACAATTCATCACAGTGCTCTGCAATCAATCTTCATTCCTTTCCAAAAATGGAGAAAATAGAAAGAAAAGAAGAAGAGTATACAAGTGTATAGATATTCCCTTTTTTGCCCTTTTGTACCAGTTAGAGTATTTCTGAAGAATTACCAGATTCTTGGGGGTTTTAGAATGTTTTTTTTCAAAATGTTAAGAGTTTGCTTTGTATGAAAAAAGTATGTTCTCAAATCTCATCCCAGGTGTTCATACTTTTGATTATCTTCATGTAATATATGTAATGGAATGAATATGATATGTGGAATCATAGGGCTTGAATTTGGGTACCCCAATTCAGTTTCTAAGTGATTCTAGGTAAGTCATGTAAACTCTTTGAAGTCATTTGTCTCCTCTATAAAATGAGAGGTTTGTATTAGATCCTCTCTAAGAATTCTTCAAATTTTAAATTCTATGTTTACACCATCTTTTGTGACATACAAAAGAACCTCCACTCTGTACCTTGGGACTCCAGAATCACTTTATGTCATGATCTCATTCCATATAATTTAGTCATGGTTTAGGATGACCACTGAAACTTCAGAGAAAAAATAGATTGATTTTTAGTTTTTTGACTGTGACTCAGTTTGTTCCTAAAACAACCTAGCAACTTACCATCTAAGTTATCATTTGAGAGTATCTTTAGCTTTCAAGACCAAGTTATTCAATAAGTATTTTTAAGCACTTACTATGTGCCAAGAACTGAAAATACAAATAAAGGCAAAAAATTTATCTGTTTCCCAGGAGTTTACAGTCAAATTGGGGGAGGCAAAATACAAGCAACTGTTGCAAATAAGAGATAAGGAGAATAAACTGAAGATAATTTTACAGGGAGGGAGAATACATTCTGTGAGGTCTGTACAGAATTAATATTTCCCCTAAACTCTGCTACTGGTCAAAGTAACCACTAAATTAACCAATCTTCATTTATAAGCGCAGGATACTTGAATCTGTGGGAACCAGGCTGTTTTTAAATCTCTTTAATGACATAGGGTTCTCATGAATCAATCAGCTTCATCACTCACTATATATCAAGCACAGTGCTAAGTATTGGGTATACAAAGTAAGTGAAACAGTTATTGTTCTCAAGTAGCACACTTTCCAATGAATGTTCTTCCTCTTAATTCTATTTAAGGTGTATATTGACTGAAAGGTCCTATATGAGGCTTTTCCTGATCTCCTAAATGCTATTGGCCATTCCCCCATTACTTTCTCTATATTTTGCATCACATATCTGTGCACATTATTTATGTAGTAGGAAGTGAGTTATCTGAGGGCAAGAACAACTTTTTTCCCTTTTTTCTGTGTAGCCTCAATACAAAATTTAGTAATTCCCTTAATAAATATTTATTATTGAATTGAATTGAGGTATCAAAGTGATGATGGTTAGTGCTTATAGTGGAAAGAACACTGTTTTTGAGATTAGAACACTTTGGTTCAAATTCCCCCTCTGACACTACCTGTATAACCTTGGGCTTATAATTAAAATTAAAATTTCTAGATAATTTGTTCAAATATGAGCTCTTTTCTAGTACTAAGTCTGTGAGTCCCATAAGGATTCCACCTATAAGTTTATTTACAGTAGCTTGGGATTCTAAGCCCTTTTAAGTCAATGCTAGAAGAAAGAAGTCATTATTTTGGTTTTATGAGGTGTGAAAATTAGCAGGTCAGAGAACATATTCAGATTAATTTTTTTTTTGGAAATGAATCAAGTGTAGGTAGGCATCAGGTCATTTATAATGTATGGTATACAGCCATCTGGCTACCCCAAGGTAAGACTCTTTTAGTGAGGATATGGTATCTGGATTCAGCAGCTTTGAAAATGAAGAATATGTTGGGCTAGCGGTAGTTGGTGCAGAGAGATAAAAAATAAAAGAAAATAAAAAATTAAAATAATAAAATAAATTAATTAAATAGGGATGAAGGGATAGGAATAGGGATTGAATCTGTAATTTCAAATCCTGCTTGATGTTGGGCATTCTAGGGGGAGGAAACTCCCTCTACACTAGCACGCTGGTACCTTTTCTGCTCTGAATTGTAGGAACTGCTTCAAGCATTGAAGAGTTAAGTGATTTTTTTTTTCAGGATCACCAGGTAAGTATGTGACAGAGACTTAACCTGAACTCACATCTTCCTGGCTCTAAGGCCAATTCTGTGCATTACCTCATGCCCTGGTGTGGCAATTTTGATCTACCCCAGATGGATATTAATGGAAATTTTGTTCATGAGTTTGCCATTTGTCTTGTGGCTTTCCCTGCAGCCTGTAAAAGAAAGCCCACTTTTGCCTTGGTTTAACCCGCTCAGCTTTGGAGCTCTAGAATGGGCTTGAGGTTGATTGGTTCAGACATGCACACACTTATAAATACACACACACACACACATACACACACACGTATTTGTAATACATATATATGTATGTATATATATATACATTTATACATGTAGACCCATATTTGTACATATAGACATTTATATTTAAATATATGCATGTGGGTATATATTTATATGTGTGTCTCTATATATATACATATATATATATGTATGAATAGGCATTGAAATATAAATAAGATATTTCCCAAGTCTTAGAGAAATATTAAGGTTTTAAAGCTTACATTTAGTAGAAATGGAACTTATTTATAACTTCAATGGCTTTAATGCATTAAAGTGTGAAGCTCACTAAAACTTTTATATTACCTCTCTATATACATATGTGTATGTATGTTCATATATTTATGTGTGTATAAATATGTATGTATATATATGCTATATATATATCATCTATCACCACATATCTATGTGACTATATATGAGAGATACTTTGTTTATTATTATTAGCTGTTCCCCAAATACATCATTTTATTTCCCATCTCACTTCCTTTGCAAATGTAATTTTCTGTGCCTGAAATACTCTCCCTTCTTAAAAACAATTGGGGACTCCCCCTCCAAAGAGCTTTCATTTATTTGGATTCTATCTATTGATATTTACATATTAGAAATTAAAAGCATTATTATGAAAATAGTTTCAACCTTGGGTACCTCTTAAAAGGACTCCCAGAGGTCCCTGAATTACACTTTGACAATTACTTGTTCAATCATGTCTGACTCTGAAACCCCTTTTGGGGTTTTTTGGCAGAGATACTGGAGTAGTTTGTTATTTTCTTCTTCAGCTCATTGATGAGGTAATGAAACAAATAACTTGACCAGGGTGACAAAGCTAGTTAATGTCTGAGATCAGATCTGAACTCAGGTATTCCTGATTCCAGGTCTGATTCAGGTTGTTCCACTATGTTAATTAGCTGTCCCTTGAGAATTTCTGCCATAATGCAAAAAGAGCTAACTTTGGTCCTTGATATCAGGAAGAGCTGAATTCAAGTCCCATCTCTAACATATACCAGTCATGAGACCCTGGACAAATCATCCAAGTTCTCAGTGGTCCCAGACAACTCTCGAAGAGTAATAATGTGGCAATGTGCAGAAGAGTTAGAAAGAACATCAACTCTAGCATCAGAAGATCTGGCTTCAAATTCTCTTGTACTTCCTACCTTTGTGACATTGAACAATCACTGGTAAAATTACAAATTTGGATTAAATGATCTTTGATGTTCTTTATTGCTAGAGAGCTGTTATTTCATGAAATTTGTAATTGCTAATCTACATTAGTTAGAAGTTTCTTTTTTATTTAGTTTTTAAAATTTTGTTAATTTAATTTAAACTTAAATATAAAATAGAAAAAGAAAATTATGATGTGCACAGAATATGAGATAATTCAAAATATAAAGCAATAAATTTCCATTTCAAAAAGGTTACATAATGTATACTATGCATGGTGTTCCAAGCTGTCCATCCTTTGCTTGTTTCTATGTAGATTTTCTTTTGCTCTCTGCTGGGTACTTTTTACTTTATCTCCCTCCCCAAAAGGCTACAATTTAGCTTGAATACACACACACACACACACACACACACACACACACACACTCTTACATATATACCCAGTCATACACACATAATATATAATAAATATGCATATACATATACATATACACACATATACATAGATATCTACAATCATACACACATTTACATCGTATGTATCTATGTAAAAACACACCATTTTTTTGTCTTCTGTAGGTGGAAAATATTTTCCTTCATAAATCCAAATATTCCCATATTTTTTCAACTTCATCAAGTCATCATTTCCTACACTACAGTAATATGCTTGTATTGTCTAGTGATTTTAAATAATCTAAAAATATTGATTAAACTGACAAAAAGTGGTTTCCCCATTTTCTTCTTTTGATTATATGTATTTTAGCTTTAACTCTCTGTCTGAAATCATAACTACCATGTTTTTTACATAGTAAATTATACTTCTGATCATTATTTTATATATGCATGTATCTCTTATTTTCTATCCCTCCTGACTCCTTTACTTTATTCTACCTGCTACCATGCCCTTTGATTATTTAATCTCTTCCCCCCATCAAGGATTCCTCCCTCATCCTCTCCCTCCACCTATTTCTTTACCCTTTTATTTCTATTTGAATTTAAAATATTTTTATAGCTTTCCAAATACGTTAAGTTGTTCCTTCTTTATCCCATTCTCTATATCTTTCTGAATTTAGAAGACTTTTATAGCCTTCTATAATCTGAGACATATAGTTTATGTTTTCATATACAAAAAATAAAGTCTGTCCCTATTGAGTTTCTTGTGATTAACCTTTGATGTTTATCTTATATTTTTGGATCTTGTATGTATTTTCTATTAAGTTCAGGTCTTTTTGGAAAATCCTGAATATCTGATAATCCATTGAATATCCTTTTTTCCCCATTCAGGATTATGCTTAACTTTGCTGGGTATGATATTTTTGGTCACAAGCCATTTCTTTTGCTCTTTGATTTGGGGCCTTATAATGTAGTCACTGCTAGAACTTTTGCATGATTTTAATTGTGCCTTTGCTGTACTTGGGGGTTTTTTTTCTTATTGCTTTTAATATTTTCTCCTTGACCTGGAGACTTTCTATTTTGGCTATGATTTTCCTCCTTGAAACTTTTTCAGGTGTATTTTTCTATTTCTACTTTCTCCTCTTCTAATACTTCAAATAATTTTCTTTAAATATTTCTTATCTAATTGTATCAAGATTTTTTATTTTTGTCATAACTTCAGGTAATCTGGTTATTATGTTTTCTCTTCTTTATCTGTTTTTCAATTTGCTTATTATTATTATATGATGTCTCACATTCTATTCTATTTTTCATTCCTTATATTTTGATTTAATTAAATTTAATTTTTAAGGTTTTGTTTTCTTCCTTAAGATTCTGGATCTCCTTTTTCATGTTGTTGACTTTTTTCATAATCTTGGTTTTTCTTGGATAATTCTTATATTTGAATTTTTTCTGCATTGTTTCTCAATTGAATATTAAAGTTTTATTAAAATTCTTCTCTGATTTTTGGGCAGGTGAGCATTTGACATTATTCTTGGGGGTAGGAGAGTCATTTTTTTTTTGTTTCAGTATTCCCCTCTAAAGATGAAATTCAGTATTCTCTATTCCCACAGTAACTTTCTATGATTGTTTTTTCCCCCTTTGCCTGATCTCTCTCTCTCTCTTTTTTTAAAATTTACAGCAGTTTATTATTGAACCTCTTGTCCTAGGGGGTGATGAATGATAGTTCTGACCTCCTTCAGTTCTCCTCTCTGGCATGGGATGGAGATCAAGAACTCTCACTTCCTATAAGTGCCCTCTGCCAGCTTCTGGACTGCCCGGTGAGGGCTGGTGTCTTCTTGCCTAGAGTGGCTCTTGGCAGCCCAGCTGGACCCGACATCCCTTTTTAGCAGCAGTTCCCTCAGATTTTCCTGTCTCATTCACCCAACTCCCCACGCTTTCTGGGAGACGAACTCCTGAGTCTTGGACTAAGGATACCTCCCAATCCAGGTAGCCCCAGAGTTTGCCACTGAGATGTTGACATTTCACAGGGACCAAACTTCAGTCCTGGTACTGTTGGATCTTCTCCAGTTGTCCCAGCACTGCTCTACGCCCTTTTATTTATTTTTGCCAATCTATGTTCACACTTGAGACTCTATTTTTGTCCTTTTTGTTGGGGGAGATCTGGAGAGCTTGGGATTTTCTGACCTATTTCTCCACTTCCCTTTCTCTAGAAGACTTTCTTTACTGTGTGTTCTCTGTGGTAATAAAATTTAAAGTTTATATACATGCACACACATATTTGCAAACATATATGTATATATGCATATATTCACATATTTAGAATTTAGCCCTCAAAATCTGCATATATAATCATATAATTGCACATTATACATACCGGTACACAATAATATATGTGTATATATGTATATATATGAATACATACATATATACACATACATTCATATATATGTCTGCAACACATTACATAAACATATAATATACATGCATGCATGCATATATATACACATGCATGCATGTATATAGAGAGAGACTTCTTGTTTTGATGCAAAATTTTCTCACATAATGAATACTACTAAGATAATGGTGGGAATGTTCTTATGTACACACATACCTACATACATATAATTTTTTTCATAGTAATGGGATAGGATTCATCTTTATGAGTAAATGGAGCACAACACAGTTGAGATCAAAGATTTACCTAAGTATTTGTGGGAATGTTGAAATTATAATTTGTATAGACATGAAGAGACTGAGCTATGACAAAGTTAATTGACTTACCAAGCATTTATATTTTAATTCAATGTCAACCCTTTTCGTGTGTAGGGTCATTATATCATGACTCTTGGTGTATAAAAGGAGAGAAATATCTACCTTAATGATTGTGACTTTTTTCCTTATTGATAATAATGTGGCAATTAAATTCCAGGGGAATAAGACATTTGAGTCTCAATGAACTCACTTACATGTGGGTAAGTTTTCATTGTTGACTGTTGTTCACAATTGACTAGAACGCTAGCACAAATAACTTGAGAGAAAATTCTGATTGAATGTTGAATGACATCTGCCTACAAAATCTCCTTGCTTCCAAGTGTAGATAATCTTTCACAACTTGTTCCTTTAATACCTCTTGTCAGGTCAAACACCTTTTTAGGGAAGAAAAGTTTCCTGACAATAATGTTGATATACTTTCTTCTCACTTCAAAGAATTATTAGTGGATTATCTTAAGAAAAGTTTGCTAAGAAAAGAAGGGAGTTGTTTCTCTAATCCATTTTAAAATATTTTATTGACCTTATTCTTATTCTATTTCTATTTTTGTTCCAGAATTTAAATTTAATCCAATGGATCCTGGTTTAATTTCAGGAAATAAAGTCTAAGGGAGAATATTCTCCCCTAAATCTAGCAAAAAAGGCAGGATCTTAAACATTTTGCTGTCATGAAGCCTATCAGTAATCTGGTAAAGTTTATGATTCCCCTACTCAGAATAATAGTTTTAAATGCAAAAAAAATACATAAAATTATGAAGGAAACCAATTATATTTAAGTATAGTCTTCAAAATACATTTAAAAACCAAGTTCATGGATCCCATATTAAGAACACCTATTTTAAGTGGTAACACACTGGATCTGGAATATAGAAGATTAGGCTACAGTAAGTCATTTAACTGTCGACCTCAGTTTCTTCTTTGTAAAAATGGGAATAATAAATAAAATGGTAATTTGTGAAGATCCAATAAAACAATATTTGTAAAGGATTTTGCAAAACCTTTGAATGTTATGTAAATTATAGCCATTTTAAAAGGAAAAATGAATTTATTTTTCATTGTTAATGTTTTCTGGCTAGTGGCATAAATTTCAATTTTTGACTCCTAAACAAAATTATAAAAACCATCTGCCACCTGCTTTCCCCTTGACCCTCTCTCTGTATATTCTACTCAAAGATTAATGGCTGGTTAGACCTGGAAAGGACCACAGAACCCAACCCTCTTTATAAATGAGAATGCTACATCCCAGAAATTTAAAGACTTTCTAAAGGTCATCTTATTTCAAAGATTTCTAAAAACTAAAAAGCTATTTTTGTTTTTTACTATGATCTCTCTTTCTTTTAGGGACAGTTAGGTTATAAGAGTGAATACATTGCTGGGCCTGGAGTCTCAAAGACCTGAGTTCAAATTTGAACACAGACATTTACTAGCTGTGTGATCCTGGGCAAATAACAATTGTTTGCCTCAGTTTCTTCATCTGTAAAAAATGGGGATAGTTATAGCACCCCCTTCCTGGGCTGTTATGGGCTCAAATGTGATAATAATTGCCAAATACTTAGCATGTAGGAAGTGCTACACAAATGTTAGCTATTATCATTAAAATTTATATTTAGATTTCCAGTTTTCTATTTTAATCCTGTGATATTGTGATTTTGTTAATTCTGAAAGCCAGAGGCCAAATGTTAAGTGGACAGCATTGACAAAAGAGTAGTTATGTTTGATCTCATTAATGTGGGAACTTCCTTTATTAGTGGAGATTGTAGTCCATCATTCCTTCTTTCCCTAGGCTTTTTATGTACACGTCTTTCCCAATGTCTTTCTATATCTTACCTTATGTATATTAGTGTTTCTTCTGGATCTTTTATTATTAATGGATACTCAGTCAATGCTTAGATGGGGTGCTTTATATAATATATAATATTATAATATTATATGCTGAATATTAGAATCCATTATGTATTATATAATCTAATATTATATGCTGAATATTAGCATCCATTATATATTATGTAATAAAAATATTACATGCTGAATATTAGAATCCATTATATATTATGTAATATAATAATACTATATGCTGAATATTACCATCCATTATATATTATGTAATAAAAATATTATATGCTGAATATTAGAATCCATTATATATTATGTAATATAATAATATTATATGCTGAATATTAGCATCCATTATATATCATGTAATATAATAATATTATATTTGAATATTAGAATCCATTATATATTATATAATATAATACTATTATATTATAGTGGGTATATATATAGTGGGTACTTATATTCAGCATGGCCTTGCTTTTATATGCCTCTAGAAAAATAGCCCATCTATTTTTCTGAGCATAGCAATCTATGAAACAGTTTTAAATTTACATTAATCAAAATATAAAAGAAGATCTAATCAAATTCTTATGCTTTTACTACTTTTCTCTTTGTGACCATGCATTTATAGTTAGAGAGTATCTTAACCAACTATACCCTTAAGTGTGTTAGTTACCTAAAACTTAATCATAGAATATAATTACTTTTTTTTCCTTCTCTTATGGAAGAAATTTCATCCTCTCTATGCATTCATAGCCCTTTTCTTCCTGAACCTGACTATAGATATTTTATTTCTTTTGATTCTGGAAGATAGTACAATTTAGTGTCCTTTATTTCTCTTTTAGATCATAGCACTGTGCATTTACTATTCTTCTAGAAGAACACATGAGCTTGTGAATACTGAATGACTAAAACAATTATTTATATATATATATATATATATATATATATATATATATATATATATAAAACCAAGAGAACTAAAATAAGAACCCATACTAATTTAATTAGATTTGGTGTACATACCCACAAAAGTGATGTGTATGTGTGTGTATATTGACAGAGGGAGAAAAGAGAGGGAACAACACAGAGGAAGAATATGGTAACTCTCTCCTACAAAGAATCTCTGGAGATATTTGTATAAAATAATTTTCCATTGTTTTGGAGTTAGCCCTTAACTCAGGATCTAGGAAGAATGGAACTATGTGACTTCCTCAGAAGTCACCCTGCTTAAATTTCTATTTTTTCTCTATCTCATCAATTAAAATTTTCTTTTCTTACTTAAAACACTTCACTTGAGTTATTGATAATTCTTTATAGTATCATTTTTGGATTATTTTAATATTTTATTATTGTTGCTTATTTGTTTAAATCATGTCCAGCTCCTCATTACTCCATTTTTATTATTAAATTTTATTTTTAATTTATGAAATAAAACAAACTTTACATAATAGTATAATAAAAAGATGATTGCATATCAAATGGCAATTCTGCTACACACAATTTGCTATTCCTTTGAAATGTTCAACAAAATCTTCATGTAAATTTTTTCCTCCTCCCTCACAGAGATGATTACCATTAGACACAAACAGATATATACATATTTCCATTTTTCAGTTCTTTCTCTAGATGCAGACAACATCTTTCATGTGTGCTTTATAGTTAATTTGATTATTGGACATTTATAATAGTCAAAATAACTTATTCATCCAAAGTCTAATCAAGTGCAATGAATATACCAAGGAGTTATTTGATTTAGTTGGGACCTTGTCAGGAATAAGCTCCAGCTTGCCTTCCCCCAAATAATCTATTTGCAGTTCATAGATCCACTCTTAATGTAATATTTCTTTGTATATTTCCTATAGCCTGCTACTGGGCTGAATAGGAAATATTTGTTAATAAGTTTTAACTTTCCTTGTAGTATTACCAGCAAAATCATTAATCTAACCCCAATTTGAGGACTGCAGATCTCAGAATAGGACAGAGTTTTTGCAATGATTTATTGATCTATATGTAAATCTATAAAATAGCTAACATTTTGCATACCCTTTGACCCAGCAGTGTTTCTATTGGGCCTATTTCCCAAAGAAATCATAAAGGAAGGAAAGGGCCCCACATGTGCAAGAATGTTTGTGGCAGCCCTTTTTGTAGTGGCTAGAAACTGGAAACTGAATGGATGTCCATCAATTGGAGAAGGACTGAATAAATTATGGTATATGAATGTTATGGAATATTATTGCTCTGTAAGAAACGACCAGCAGGACGATTTCAGAGAAACCTGGAGAGTCTTGCATGAACTGATGCTGAGTGAAATCAGCAGAACCGGGAGATCATTATTCACAGCCACAAAAATACTATGTGATGATCAATTCGATGGACCTGGCTCTTTAACAATGAGGTGATTCAAACCAGTCCCAATAATCTTGTGATGAAGAAAACCATTTACATGCAGAGAGAGGCCTGTGGGAACTCAGTGTGAACCACAACATTTTAATGCTTCCTGTGAATATTTGCTTACATTTTGTTTTCCTTCTTAGGTTGTTTTTTTTTTTCTTTCTAGATTTGATTTTTCTTGTTCAGTAAGATAACTGTATAGATATGAAAACATATATTGGATTTAAAAATGAATAAAAATAAAATAAAATAGCTAATATTTGATTGATAAATTGATTAATTTATAAGAATCACATTTAAATTTTAGTATTTTCAAAGGCATATAGCTGTTATGTTAATGCTTCAATATTCTGATAGATGATGTATTGATACTCATTCCTTCAAATGATGCATATTGAAACCTATTTCATGCTGGCTCATCCTATGTGGCACTTATCTATGTTTTTTTTTTCCAAAAATTCACTAAAGATGATCCGCCAAATAAAGTGATGGACTTTCCTGAGTTCTCCTGACATGTACTTGCGGATAATCTCTCAATTATCTTTCAATCTTGCTGTATAAACTAAGTGATCATTTTTTCTATTCTATATTTTGATGACATGTTGTATGCTATTTCTTCTGCAAAATATCTCATTTATAATCTATTTAAGCTTACTCATGACCAACATGTGCCTCTTCATTACTCTTTTGGGTGATTCCCAAATTTGTCTAACTTAGAGATTAATTTTGTGTGTTTGTGTCATACATCACCATAAGAATATTAATGTTGAAAAAAATGAAGCTTTGCTTTATGGAGAATCTTGGAAACATTAAAAGAGCTGTCCAATTTCCAAGAGTCAATCTATCCTTCTGTCTTTATTGTCTATTTTACTGCCTATCTCATTTTCCATTAGCAATATATGTCCCAACTATTTGTATTGATGAGTGAGCTCTAGAGATGATGTCCATCCACTTGAATGTCACATTATGGATTACGGGCATTCTTTCTTTTCCCTCTATGCTAATTAAGCCAAATATCTATTGCTTGATTGTGGATCTCATTTATAGGGCTTTGCAATATTCTAGACCTTGATATAATCAACACAAGGTTATCCACAAACAGGAGTATCAAAATAAGCAGTTCTTAACATTTTTTTTTGCATATTGGATTCCTTCCACAGTCTGATGAAACATATGTACTATGTATATGTCTATGTAATATTTTAAATACATACAATAAATTGCCAGGGAAGTAACTTATGTATATGTATATATATACATATATGCATATATACATATGTGTATATAAATAGCTATCAATTAAAAAAAAGTTCTTAGATCCCACATTAAGTAGCCCTGAATTCCAGAGAATGTCACCAAGTACAGTAATCACTCATGGAAAAAGACTCATGGATCTCTTCAGATTCAGTGTTATTTCAGTCTGTGTAGTAGATTTCTGTCCTAATTTTTTTCAGTCAATAAATACAAAGACTATAATATAATCAATATTGCAAGATAACTGTGAACTTTGTTTTCTCCTTTAAAACAGGAGTCTTTATACTTGAAAAGACTGGGGCCATTGACCAAAACTTTGAACCTGTTTTCTACCATGTTTCTGTTCTGTTTTTTATTCTTAAACTTGAGAGATATTTGAAATTTGTGTCCTTTGGATTTTCAATAGGGGCTGATTAAGGTATGTTACTTATCTCATTATACATATCTCCTCTTGCAAGAATAAAATGAATGCTGAATGGATGAGTGATATTTATCAAGGAAAATGGTAGCATGGATGAGAAAGTACACAAACTAAGTGTTTCAAAATAGTCCTGGGTTTTATCTTTGATGGATCTGGCCCCAACTCTACTACCTTGGGCAAATTCATTTTATCTCTTGGGGTCTGTTTCTTTCTCATTTGTCAAATGACCATGATAAGAGTGACCTTCACAGATCACCCTGAGAAAGCTAATATATAGCTCCAAAATCAAAGGAAAGATGTACACTACATGAAAAATAAACAAGAATCTTTTTGTGCCCAATAAAAAATGAAGCAGAAGGGAATAAAGTCTGTGGAAGAATATGGCCAATTGCAGAGGGTGAAGGGATCAATATATATATATATAAAGGTAGGGGAAAGCTGACAGTTGACAAAATGAAATGAAAAGTAATGACATAAAGAATGTTAGAAGATGCCTTCAAGGAAAAGACTTCTAAGAAAGTTGAGATTTCAATTGCAAACATTTCTTTCTCTCTAATTGTGCTGTGTGCTGCTGCTCTATGATGGAGCTGCCGTAAACCGTGTTATTGGCTTGTGGAATAATTTAATTATAATTTAACATTTACTTTTATGCTATGCAATTACTTACATTGCTTTCTTTGGAAAACAATACATTTAAGCAGCTGCACATGATGAAAAAAAATAGCTGACAGGGTCAATTTTTAAAGTTATGCTAAGGTTTAGTTACATTTTTTCCCCCTGCAGTGGACTTCACAAAAGAAGTGGGGGCCTGAAGCAGAAAGAACCCTGGACTGAACCCCCGAGATCCAGGACCTAAATCCATAAGTAAGGCTAACCAGCCTTGTCACCCTGAAAAAGGTACTTTATCTCTTATGGATCTCTGACACAAGCAGATGGCCAAATGGATAGACACTCAGGAAGACTTGAGTTTAAATCTGGCTTCAGATATTCTCTAGCTGACTGACTTTGCAAGTCATATTGCTTCTTTCTTTGTTGCTTCAGCTATAAAATGGGGACAATAATAACATCGACCTTCAAAGGTTGTTGCGAGGACAAAATTAAATATTTTTGAAGCACTTAGTACAAGGGCTAAAACGTAGTAGGCGCTCAAAAAATGCTTCTTCCCTCTTTCCTTCTTTCCTTCCTTCCTTCCCCATTTTTTAAATTTGTGAGTCTCTAATGTTCTTTCCTACTGTTTTTAGTACATGATTTTCTTTACAAGAATCACTTAAAATAACTAGTATTTATTGAGTATAAACTATTATTGAGTATAAACTGAACATATAAATGAATTCTCTGTTCCTTTTGTCCTTTGCTTTTTGTCCCAGCAGTACTGGCTAGGAATGATTTTCACATGAACAATGAAATTGCAATGTTCTCCTGATGACCTTGAGAAAAGAGTTATGTGAAAACTATTAGAAGTAATTTTGGTTAAGTATCATTTCTGTATTATAGCTCAGTGATTCAAGGAATAAACATATCACAGTTATACTTTAAATAGTGCTCTAAGATGCAGAATTACCTTTCATTATCAGTTCATTGTCAACTTGGAATTTGTGATAATGCAGACATAAGATAGCTGATTATTATATAATAAGGAGGCCTAGATGAATAGAATATTTCTTAGACTCTCAGAAAAGACCTCACTTTATTTAAATTTTATAAATCTCCATATTTTTAAAAATGAGATCCTTGGATCATTAACTTTATTGTGGCTAATTGGTCTATTGAGAAGATTTCCTTCCTTCATTAGCTTTTCCCATTGTTTAGAACAATTATATTGTTCCCATGTAATTTTAAAATAGATGTATTCATATTGGATGACATGATCAAAATTTTTGTTGATCAACAAAAATTTTGATCATGTCATCCAATATGAATACATCTATTTTAAAATTATATATAATATAATGAATTATATAATACATGTCAATTATATTATATATTTATTTTATAAATTATATATTATAAATATGTACTTTATTGTGATACATACTGATTATATGACTCAGGCAAATCATTTAACATATCAGTACTTGAATAATTATTTAAGAATCCATGTTGCAGAAAAATTACTACTCCACAATGGTAAAGGAAATGTCCTTACCCATGAAATCACAAGTCCATTCTTGTGGACATTATGAAATTTACATATACACAGAGGTGTGGAAAAAAAAGATAATATAAAAATTAAATAATATTTGATAATTGAACTAGTAGGGAGCCATTGAAATTTATGGGGAGGACCTGGCTAGACCTGAACTTTAGGAAAATTCTTTCAGCAGCTATGTGAAAGATGAATTAGTTTGTAAGAGGAATGGGTTTCCGGTGGAAGATGAGATAATCAATACCCACCCAAATCTATTCATTTTGTGCTACATATACCTTCCCACTGAAAAGTGAAAATGTTTATGGGGAACTAATTTATTAGACATAATTCTGGGAACCTGCCACCAGAGGCGGGCATCAAGGTATATCTGCTGGGCTTGGGGGCTCTGGGAACTATGTCTTCTGAAGTTTATTTAGATGTCTAAGTCAAAGGAGGTTATAGAGCCCTGATGGATTCATGGTCTATAGCCTTTGCCAAAGATTTCAGGGAGTAGATCGTGAAGTGTTTAAGAGAACAGTACAGGAGATATGTCCAAATGGTGGAGTAGATTGAAATGCAATCAGTGTTATCATTGGATAATCCCTTATCCTTTGGGGATCAAGCCATGTTCCCATGGAGTTATTCTATTGCTCTTATTTTGGAAATCATTAGTCTAGAAGAAGAACCCTAGCATGTGTGAGTCTTTCTTGAAACATTCTTGTAAAGACATAAACAAGAGTCCCATATGATAACAGCATTTATTGGTTTGGAATCTATATTATTGGAGGATCAGTGAGTTACAAGGAAGTATCAATGGACCCTTATTATATATCATATGATATGTAGTTATAGTGCTTATTTATAGTGCTTACAAGTCATACCCTTTCCACTTCCCACAATAAAAATACTTTTCTCTCAAAGGATTTTAAAATTGATATTTCCTCCCCATTCTCTTTATTTGTTATTAACATGTATGGGGTTTTGTATTTGAAAAATGTGTCTTCTTCATCTCTTAGCTATCCTATTGCAATGGACTACTAACTGGTCTCCTTGGCTCAAGCCTCGCCCTTCTGAAGTCCATCTTCCACATAGTTGCCAAAGAAATTTTACTGAAATATAGGTTCGACACTGCCACAAAGCTGTTCACTAATTTCCAGTGACTCCCTATTTGGATGACTGATGCTTAAATTTTTCTAATCTATGATTAGAAGTATTATCATTAACCTCCTATTCTGAGGTAACCTGGTTGAGTTGTTCTATGAAGGGAAGGATGATCAGGATGATGGCCAATATGGTACCCAAACTAAAAGATATGGGCAATTGTCACTGTGATTCCATTGTAAAAAGACTAATGTCTCTCTATGGTATATATTGTCTGTAATCTGCTTTTTAATGGAGGACAGGAATACAATTTTATAATCTTTTCCTGTTTAGGATTTGGAATAAAGAAATGGACATTAAAATTGACCATCGCATGATATCTACTCCCCCAAACCAAATCAATTGGAATAAATCAAAAAGCATTTGTTAAGTGCTTACTATATGAAGATACTGTATTGATGTCTATGGATACAAATACAGTCATGAAACCATCCTTGCTCTTAAAGAACTTACATTATGTTGGAGAAGACAATATATAAAAATGGTTAGTCCCTTTGAATGTGACATGGTGGATACTTCTATTCAGTAAATCAATCAACAAATAGTACCTGGCACATAGTAGAATTATTATTATATGTATATACATGTAACACTGTTTATGTATATAGGATATAAGTTCACAATAAATATGAAGTGGTTTGGGAAATACTACTAGCAGTTTAGTGGAAAGGGGTCAAGAATGCCTCATTATCATGGTTTTGCAAACTAGCAAAAATGAAATCCACATTAGCAAACAGGGCTATCTTTGAAAGACTATCCTGTCTTAAGCTGGTGTCTGTGTTCTGACCTTATAAAAACAAAACAGAACAAAATAAAACAATATTATTGAGTGACCTACAAAGAAATAAATAAGGAATCATTAGACAGAATAGATGTATTTCTTTTCCCTTTTCATACAAATGTATTTAGATGATTTATTAAGTAAAAAGTACAGGCAAGAGTTATACTTTGTTCTTCCTGACTTCTGCTTAGTGAAAATAATGTCATCATTTGGCCATTTTACCTTATGGGAAAATGCCTGTTATTAAGAAGGCCCATTAATCTTTCTTGAGTATATGTGTTTACCCTGAGTAATAGAGAGCAAGTCTAGTTAATGCAAAAATGCCATGAGTAATAGGGATTCAAAGAATACTAATATTAGGATAACCAGACATCTGCTTATAGCTAGTCACTACCAAACAACTATACTTATCAGAGAACTATATTCAGTATTCTGAGCAGATAAGGGATAAATGTAAAATGAATGGTTTTCCACTCCATTCATCGGATATCTTCCTGTGAGGTTGTCATTCAAGATCAATCAGAGGAGCCAGAATGACTGGTTGTACCAAGTATTTTATTTTTAATTGATATTATTCCCATAATAAATTCATTTGTAGGAAAGAGGTCTGGCTAGACAGTTAGTGTCTGGGTATTAAGGAAACATAACAAAGAAGTTGAAGGTCCTTTTGGAAAAAAAAGCATGTGTACTTTCATAGAAGAAAGTCATAGTTTAAGTGAGATAGATTGTTTGACCATAATAAGTAATATTGATCTTTCTTCAAAATAGCAGGCCAACCTTCCCTTGACCTGAGACATTAGAAATGCTGTAGGCTCCCTGAGGGCAAGACTATTTTATTTGTTTTTAATGGATCTAATATCTAGCATAATCCCTCACATATTGATAAATGCTTGTTGATTGATTGACAAGAGAAAGTAATTGTCCCATAAAAGTAAGTTATGCAATACATCATTGAAACTAAATGTCCTGTTAATAACTTTTTCACCATGCTAAGATTTCAAGATTTTATTATTGTTTTTCATACCAAAGGTAGCATTTAATATATATGTCACATATATATATGAATAATATGTGACAACACCTATGATGAGAAACATAAATTTCACCTCCATATGCCCAGCATCAGCATTGTTGAAAATATAACCAGACAAATTATGTTTAAGGCCAAAACATTTGTTAAATGCCTTTTTGAAGTGTATTCTTCCTTTACAAAGGAATAAATGAATGAATATGTGTTTTGGGAATTTTTTTGATAAAAATGTGGTTTTCTGAGGGGTCTGTAGCACTAGTAAAGATCATCAGTTAGTTTGGTTTTCTGAATCTGTTATTATATCATGGAATTACCTTTTATTTTGTTAAAATAAAAAGTGTGATTCAGAACATGGTTAATTCCAAATATATAGAATTTAAACTTTCTATGACCCAAAGTATGAAACCAAATTAGAATGAAACTCACTTAGAAAAGTGTCCATGAATTTTACCATGTTCATAAGCATGGAGAGTACATTTACATGACCATGAAAGTGTCCTTGGACAGATATGGAATTTTTTTAAAAAAAGATTTTTTTGGGAAAGCCTTTGTTCAAAATAATGATGACTTGATTACTGGAGGGTATCCAAAGGAAAGCATTATTAACAGTGCAGGGCCTCTCTATCAGGCTGCATGAGGGTCACTTGAAGGAATTTGGTCTGAAGAAGAGAAAATAGGGGAAAGCTACAGTGGGTAAGGAGACATGATAACTGTTTTCAAGGACTTGAATGGCTTTGACATGGAAGATATAATAGACTTATTCTGCTAGGCCACCAAACGTCAAACTCAAAGCATTGGGTGGGAAGATAACAAAAAAAGCAAATTTAAACCTGATATAAATAAAAACTTCCTCCTAAGAATTAGAGTTATCTAAAGGGGGAAGTGAAACACCTCAGGCAGTAGTGGGTTTCCCTTCACTGGAAGGCTTCAAGAAAAAAAAAAAACTCAATGAACACTTGGATTATTTATGTTGAAGAAAGGGTTCCTCTTTGTGTATTAGTGGAGGAGGTGACTACTGAGGTTATAGTTATATGATTCTGCCAATTTTTTAATAATGGTAAAATACACATAAACATGAACACACACAAAATATATATATATACATGCATATGTATATATATATATCCATAATACATATGTGTATATATATATATATAATGTCAAGTACATATATCCATACATACTGATAGATGGGTCGATAGACAAATAGATACAGAGAGAGAGAGAAATACAAATTTTTCAGAGATTGACAGGAACAAGTATTGGGTCTCAGGGAATGTAAAAACAAGAATAAACTAGTTGATTTAAATGCTTATTCAGAAGATGACATGGCATTTTAAAATGCAAGAAGCCTTACAGACCATTCCCTAAACTATTTCAGGTAGATGGATGAATAGTTTATTTAAAAAATGTAATTTTCAGGAAAAGCCAAGTAATACCTTTCCTCAGTATCCTGTTCCATAGTAATGTCTATCACCGATGTGGAGTTATTTTGTCTTTGTTCCTTGTAATTAGAATTTGCTAACTTTACTTCCATGGCTATCTGACAGAAGTCACAAATTTCAGTCGTGTGTTTTGGATAGTTTGGAATAATACCTGAAGGATCTGCTATCTGAGCTTTGATTCATTATGGGGAATTTTCTGTGGGTCAATTCCTTACACCCAGGAAGACTGCAATTCATCTATAATTTAGGACATATGTATTAAAGAGTTACATTTGGCAGAAGTGTCATACTTTCAAACCTGGAACAGCATGCAAACCACACCAGAACCAAATTAAAATGCAATTGAAAAATATTTGATATAATAATACAATAAAACATAAATACTGTTAATTTGTGGTTTTCTAAATCAATATGCAGTCTACAGGAATCTGTTTTGATTTGAGTTTGGTATCATTGAGGCCTAAGGATAATAAAGGTTAAGTGATTGCCAATAGTTAAGTGATTGCCAATAGTCACACAGATGACAAATGTCAGCAGATTTTGGACCTCATTCTTTCTAACTCAAGCTCAGCCCTCCCTCTCCCCTGTTGTGCTTCCTCTATAATAATTATTTTTTAGACTGCACTCATGACTTAGTTGGTATAGGAACTTCCAGTGAGAAAACTCCCTCTACCAATATAGATCTGCAGTTGCCTTGCAATTCATAATCTTAAAGATTTGTCTGACATTGAGTTGAATGGCTTACCTAGAGTCATGATGATCATGGATAGTATTTGAAGTCAGGTCTTGCTGATTTTGAAGCTATATCTTTACCCAATGGATCACAATGCCTTTCAAATGCATTTTTTTTCTTAAACAATGACTTCTAGCATATAAATATATGGTTTTAATGAATCTACTAAGAGAAGGAGCTAGAGAACTTATTTTGCAATCATTTTCTCTTCTGTGAGTGTAAACTCTATGTGATGTCGTTACTTCCATGATCCACAGGGATGTACAAAGCATGTTTGAAAAGTATAATATATGGCATTTTACTTTTGAGGCATTCCTTATATTTCTTTCTGATCAAGTAAAAGCTGGATAAAAGATTTCTTAGTTATTTGGTGGGTCTGTATTTCTTTCTGATGAAATGAGAGTTGAATGACAACTATTTTAGTTTGTTTTTTGGGCCCCTCCAACCAATAACATCTCCGTGGCCCAGGGTAAAAGTTCTGAAGAACTAAATATTCAAATGAAACTCATTTCTAATTTGATTACAAATGTTCTCTAAGTGTAGAAGGGAAAACTCCTGAGGGAGGGAAAGAAAGTCCCACAATTTTAAAGACTGTGGATTCCTGACTTTGAGCGGATTCAGAGGAAAATTGCTTTTACAGCTAAGCTAGTGTGGGTTAGAGGTAAGGGTTTGCAAAATCTGAAATGAAAAGAGAGAGGGGAAAAAAAAAGTTATGTTTCCCTAAGGTAGATCTTTTTGAATATAACAAACCCATAAAGGAGAGGCAATACTTGCAAACCCAGTGGACTATTTCAATATTACAGTGACTGAGAACAAAAGACTTCAAAATTTCCCTGCTCTCTGGTTGAAATCTATATGGGAATGCAGCTTTGGAGCTAAATGGGACACAATCACACAGGGAGCCTCTAGAGGCCACAAAGACTATGAATATTGATGGGAATTCATTCCTGTGTTGTGCTCTGAATAAATGACAACAGACTAGTAAACAACGATTTCCTTGGAGATGCAAATAGATTCCATAGGCTGGGAGCTGCATCTCTTTCCACTCAGACTTTATTCAAAGCAAACAGTGCATTTAGAAGGGTATATATCCACTAACAATTAGAGTGGAGATGGCAAACCATACCCAAACAAAGCAGCAGAATTAGTTTCACCCTGTTATAACTAGAAAGAAGACATTATTATTTTTTCCCCAACACTAACTAGGATGGAGACAGGATGATTTCAGTTTCACATTTCAGCAAATGAATTCCTTTACTGTAGGAAACTTGCCTTGGAATATACTCAGCAAGATTGTTTTTCTCTGATCAACTTCCTACCTCAGGGTTTGATTTCACTAAGTGCGACCCTTCACAGAGATCCAGCATTTCCTGGAGATAGAGCCAATGTCGTTCACTAACTTTGAATGCCATGTTTTGCAGATGGGGAGATTTCTTTGTGGTTTCCCAAGTGTCTCCTCAATCTGCAATAGAAGAGTGCATCAATGGATAAGGTGAAAAGCTAAAATTATGACATTTTATGAGTCCTCCAGAAGATGCTCAAATGCAATCTATGGTGTTTTTGTGGAAAAGGCAAAAAGGAGCAATGAACGAACAGAAACAGCTCTAAATGGAAAAAGTGTGTATGAAAAGAATGACATGGTCTTCTGAAGCTGAGATATGGATTCTGTGGGATTCTGGTCTTGAAGAGCAAATATTTGGTTTAAGACTCAAATTCTGTATAGCTTCTACCTAGTGATAATGATATTCAAAAATCTGGGTATAGTGACCAAAAATGGCATCTGTGGAATAGTGACCAAAAAAAGGTTTGATTTCTTTCACCTTCCAAGAGGACATAATATGAAATATAATATAATATAAGATGAATATATTATGTAATATAAAATGGCATTTATGGTCCAATAGAATAGTGACCAAAAAAAGGTTTGGTTTCTTTCCCTTTCCAAGAGGATATAATATGAAATATAATATAAGATGAATATAATATGGTAAGATGAATATAATAGGTAATATGATATGGCATTTATGGTCCAATATGGTCCAAAAATGGCATCTGTGGAATAGTGACCAAAAAAAAAGTTTGCTTTCCCCTTCCAAGAGGATATAATATGAAATATAATATAAGATGAATATAATATATAATATAATATGGTATTTATGGTTCAATATGGTCCAATATGGACGATGACTGAACTGATCATAGTTGCTTATCATGTATGACTCAGGGAAGAAAAGATCAGACCTTCATCATCCTATGGTTAATGTATTTGGTCATAACTGACTATAGTTGAGATTTATTGGTCTTACTAGAAACAATATCTTTTGGATTCCTATTTGGCCAGATGACTTTTCTCAAAGGACTGTGCTATAGACTAGTTCTAAATCTCATAGAATGGAACAATGGCATGTACCTCTAATTTAAAGATAGGGAATATTCATAGTATGTAAACCCCCAGTGGGGAGAATTCCAGTGGAATTCTCACTCACATGAAAAAGGATAAATGAGGATATACTTCTACAACAATACCATTCTTAAGTCTCAGTCTGTATAGTTCTAGGAAAATAAGTCACACTCATAATCACAATCTAGAAGATCATTTCTATCATCTTTGAATTCATTATATTGTGCCTATTGTATACTCAGTCAATACTGAATAGAATCATGGGATGTCAGATCAAGAAGAGACATTAAGGAATATTTAATTTTTTCTTTTCATTCATGTCGAAGGATATCTAGATGGTTAATGGAAGTATTAGAATTAAAACTGATTTGTCCAGTGATCTTGATATTATACTATTAATTGATATACAGGCTACAAGTGGAGTTTAATACTAGCAGTTAGCTTTTCAGCAAGCCTTGGATGTACTAGTTTTTGGTTTATTGTTTGTTTGGAGGAAGGATTTAATCTATAAGAGACCATTCTCTACCCCATTTCATACCTGGCCTTAATTAAGCATTGATTGGGCATTGCTTCAATAAAACTGAGACCTGTTAAAGACCTTAACTAATAAAGGGCAAGGTTTCCCACTGCAGCCAGGGTCATCTCCAACCATCCTCATCTATAGCTGGCCTCTGGATTCAGATGGCTCTGGAAGAAAAAGTGAGGATGGTGACTTTGCACAGCCCATCCTCACTTAAATCTTAATTCACTTGTATGCCAACATATTACCTCCTGCATATCCTGATCCTCTTGAAGAACAAAGGACAAACAGCAACAAATTGAAAGATTACTTTTAAAGTTGGTTTATCTGGACCCAGAGGGAAGAACTAAGTGGAATTTGCCAAAAGGAAAAGTTAAACTTGATTCTAGATAAAACTTCTTAACAATTAAAATTTCCTAACAACTAAATGGAAGGAGATTCTTCAAGACATAGTTGACTCCTACTGACTGGTGTCTCAAGTAGAGTATAGATTATTTCTTGTCAAGTGTAGAGAATATTCCTTTGCGAGTGTTGGCTTTAGAGATCCCTTTCAACTCTAAATTTCTGGGATTTCATGAAGGCACTATGGAATATTAATTGTGGAATTTTAAAACAATAAAACAGTCTTTGACAAAGGCAGCTAATCTATATGTCCTTGTGTTATTTGTCTCTTTGTGATGTTTGTCTTAATGTGAGTTCTAATCCAAACTGCAAAGGAGTATGAAGGTAAGTGACAAATGGAAGGTAGATAGAGAGCAACCTTTATCTGTGTTTTAACTGTGCTGAATTAACTAGATACCCAAGGTTTTTTTTTTTTTTTTGCTCCAAAGTTTGAAGATTTCTCTTATCTTTAGAGAAAGTACTAAGTAGCAGGATGATGTTTCAGTGAAGTTTCTTTCATTTTTTTCCTTTTAATTTCTTGTTTATAGACTTTCTCAGTGTCCACACAATTAGTATAAATGAGGACATTAATATTTTTCATTAAAAAAGTTATTTCATGAAGATATGAAAAATGTCTCCTCAAAGTCCTAATAAAGGTGCAACATATCTGAAGTTTAAATAAAACAAACTGCTGTACTTTCATTGGGATTTTAACCCTAAAAGCTGGAGAAAAAATATATACACGTTGGGATAGGGAATAGATAATTAATGGTTGCCTATAATTCTAAAGCTGTACATGTTCAATCTGTAATTACACCCAATCAAGCAGAAACACTATTATCAGCTGTTAAATGCTATTGTACCACTTGGCTTTTTACCTTTGTTTTTCCACTTGAGATGAGACATGACACCTTAATTGAATATATCCTGAAGTTGATGTCAAATTTTTAAATATACAAAAGTACTCTCCCCCTACTGAGTCCTGGAGAACAGTTCTAAAAGTAGCTGTACCAATCTCACATGTCTGTAGATAAAGATGTATTTTACCTGATCTTTCTAAAGACACTTCTGATAGGACACCAAGGGCCTTCTGATTTATTATTCATAATCCTTTGCTTCTCAATTCTGTCTTTCATATCTACTATTTTTGTATTTTAAAGGTCCCATGGTTACTCTCCTTTAGCTTGTGTGAAGGAAAAAAGACTGAGAAAAAGAATTAGAATCAAAGACTCACAGATTTTTTTTTGAGTTAGACATGATCAAGGAGACAATCTTGCCCAAATCTCTCATTTGATAAATGAGGACATGGAGGTGCAGAGACATATATATATATTTAATTAGTGGAAGCACCAAATCTAGAAGCAACATTTGGAATTCTACCTTCCAAGCCTGGGAAAGAACAGTAGAGGTCATCCAATTCAACCAGTTTGTGAACTAGAATTCCCTCTCCACCTATTTCTTGTTTAAAGGTCTCTCATGAAGAGGGAGCTATCACCTCCTGCAGTAGCTCATTCATTCTGCCTTTGGATAGTTCTAATTATTAAAGATTCCTGATGTTGAGTTTACTTTTGCCTCTTTGCAACTTTCTCTTAGTTTTCCTTTCTGAGACTTTAGAAAACAGAATTAATTTATTTTTCATATGAAAGAATTTTAGAAACTAAAAGGCAGTTACCTTAGCCATTCTGAGATCTTTCATCACCAAAGCAAGTATATTCATTTCCTGCATCTGATTCTCTTAGGGCTTTCTGTCTTGGGGTCTTTCACTGTACTAATTATCCTCTACTAGAGAGCCTCAAATTTGTTAGTGTCTTTCCTACAGTTTTGGTACCCAGAACTCAACACAGTACTCCAAATATCATATGACCAAGGCAAAAAACATGGTGGGACTACCACCTTCCCAAGACTTTTCTTAATATAGCCTATGATTACATTAGCTTTTTTGGAAGATGGGCACATGACACCTTTGTAAATCTAATTTTCCTTCTCTCATCCCAGTCCCAATCCCACACTTGTGAAGTCAATTTTTAGAACCTAAATGTAAGACCTCACTTTGAGCTTTATTGTGCTTCATTTGATTTGTTAAATTAAATTTAGAGATCTCATCTGTTAATGTCTACCTGATTCCTGATTATCTATTATCAGCTATTCCTCCTACCTTTGAGTCATTTTAATAAACATACATACATGTGTCTCCTAATTCTGACTCTAGTGCTATTTCTAGCATGTAAGACTGCTTCCTAACAATTTTAGGTTAATTATTTAAGTCACAATATCCTTAAAATTATTTTGTAATCAGTTAAAGTCATAGTGTAGTGGAAGAAGTCCAATAGTTGCAGAAGATAAAGGTTTAAATTCCAGTATTGGTGTATTATAGGTGTGTAATCTTGAATAAGTCTTTCACCTTGAGCCTCAGTTCTCTATTTTGGTAAATTAAGGTTGAGTTAAAAAGCAAGTAAAATTATTTACTAATTATAGGCTATCATAGTAATGAATAGTATTTATACAACTATATGCTATCACAGTAAGAACGTTGTTACCCTTCATTCTTGAAGAGGACCAAAATGATATCACTACATTAGAGTTGAGCTTATTATAAGCTGATCAGCTTATTAGCTGATCAGACCAGTGTGAACTCAAAATAGGTTGGACACATTTGGGGTAGACTCTCTCAGTTTGAGCATCTCATGTTTTTTTCTGAACTAATTCATTTTTACTTTGATCATAAAGCAGAGAACCTGGTTGGTTAAACAACCTTTTTGGATAAATTAGAAGTAAATGGTTAATCAGATCATAATGTAAAAGTAGTAATTATGCATGTACATCCATGTGAGCCTGCGCATGGGGAATCAATAGGATCCAGTGACTAATTTAGTAGAGCTGAAGGTGTATGGGGAAGAATCAGGAATATTTATGTTTTATTTAAGTGATTAGGGATAAGCTAGAAAGGTAATTTTTTAGCCTTTCAGATGTTTCAATTTGATCTTTAGAGGAAAACTTGAATCCTTCTGTTTTTATCTTTCACTGGTTTACATGAACTATTTTACATTTATGTCCAAATGACATTATGAAACCATGATTGAAAGATTCAACAAAATGAAAGAGTTGTTGAATTTGGCCTTTGGTGGAATTATATATCTTAATGTGATATGTGTGTATATATATATGTAAAACAAAAAAATTAATAGTATAATTAATTAAAACTTTAATGTGAATTAAAAATCAGTCAATTCAATGTCAGTCAAAAACCTTTTTTTTTTCTTAAACAAACTATTGAGACAAACCCTACAGATGGTAAATATAGAAAATTTCTGGTCATCTACAGAGTCACAAAAAGTGCAAAACATATATACCAGTTGAATTTTAAAAAAAGGTTGTACCCCGTTAAAATAACAAGTATTTATGCCAATGGAAGTATCCAAAACTCTACCTTACAAAACTGGGAAGTGACAAGTCCAAATTTAAGATTAAGCAGAATCATATTGGGTATATACTGTTTGCCTTAAAAATGATATTTTCTATCAATTGTTCTTAACATATGTTGGTGGTATGTTCTTTATGGAGAATAGTTTTTCATGTGGACATCAAATTACTCTATTATCCTGTGATTTTATTTGTTTTTTATAAATTTGTGATATTTAGACAAAAATATGGAATTGAATCAAGGATTTTGTGATGAGTGGTAAGGCAGTAAAAATGTCATGATGCTTGAGGGAAATTATTTCAATAAGTTATGATTCAATAAGTTTTCACATTTGATATTTTTGAAATGAACAAATACATAATTAGCTTATATTTGGAAGAATCGCTGATGTTTTTACATTTTAGTAATTGATATTTGATGTTTTTTTTTTATTAAGAAAGTTTGGAATCAAATTTACAATCTGATAAAAAAAAATTCCGAAGTATTTAACCAGTAATTTAGGCACCTCTATAAAGTATTTGAGTCAATTATTATGGATCTTAGACTCTTAAACTTTTGCTTTTATTTTTATTTTTCAAACAAGGGAATTTAGACTTTGTGATAATCTTGTTTTCTTGATTTATTCTATGTTTCCTTTTATGTTATATCTAACCAGAGATATGGTGTTCAAGTTTTCTTGATTATTTGTTTCGTTTTACTATTAATTTAATATAGCTATTAATGTAATTATTTCCTAGTGCCTTTCCAAAGATCTTCAAGAACTTTCTCAAGTTGCTTCCTTCATTGTAGTGTTTGATGCTAAGCCTTAGGAATCAATTCCTGATTATTCTGCCTTTCCTTCTGTGGTTTTTATTGTGACAATGGCTACTGCATATACTGTTCTGTTGAGATTTTTAATTGTTTTAAAATTTTTTGTCTCATATTTTTGGTGAGTGTGCTCATTCATTATGAATAAAGCAAATGCTAGCTTTTAAAAATTACTCTATTTTTGGTCTAATTGGTCTTCTAGCTACATTCAAAGACTAAAAAGGGTATTTCAGAATTCCAGTCTCAGTATACCTATCTCCTTTTAAAAATTATTTGAGACATAATTGCTGTTTTTGTCCTTTATTTTGTTATTAGGTAGAATTTTGGGAGTTGACTTTAAATGAAGATTTTTAATGACTTCAAGCTATTTAAATTTTCCCTCTTAAGATGTTAGTAACTCATCAATTTCTTATTCTTATTTTTATTTAATCTAATCTAGGTTTAAAGATGAAATTACTAAAATTGTACTACACTAGGTTGAAATATTTTGTGATGTTATTTATTGCTAAGGATACCAATGGCAAAATGGTATGAATCTCTTGCCCCAAACAAGTAATATCTGTTCCTAATTTTATGATGATATAACATTGATACCTAATAGATGTATTCATCTCTTCAGGTTATTCATGTGCATGATTTCTCATGGAAAACTCATTAATTTCTGAGGCAGTCCATTGGAGTTTTGAATGACTACAATTAAAAAGATTTTTCTTATGTCAAACTTAAATCTATCTCTTTGCCAACTGTGTCCATTTTTCCTACTTTTTCCCTCTGTAATGAAACAGAATATATCTAATCTCTCTTCCCTATGATGGCTCTTCAACTAGTTGAAAATAAATATAATTTTCCTCCTAAGTTTCTTCACTAAGCTTAACATCTTTAGTTTTTTTTTTCTTTCACAGTCAATTATTTTTTACAATATTGCTGTTACTGTGTACAATATTCTTAATAACATCAGTTCATATGAATCTTCCCAGTATTTTCTGATACCATATTCTTCATCAATTCTTACAATACAACAGTATTACATTACATTACATTACAATCCTGTACCACAAGTTGTTTATCCATTCCTCTTTCGATTGGTTTCTCCTAGGTTTCTAATTCTCTGCCACCACACACACACACAAAAGATGATATAAACATTTTTGTGCATATGAGTCCTTTTCCTTTTCCTTTGATCTCTTTGACTCACTAGCAGTATTGCCAGATTAAGGGTTATGTAATCTTTTATAGCTAATTCTTGAAGAAAAAGTTAAATAAGTTTTAGGAGCAAATAGAAAGAGAAACTATGCTAGGCAGGCTGAGGAATATTTTTGGCTGCATAAAATGACCTCCCACACCCAACTTCTGGACTCTTATTTTCTCCTTAGGCACTCAGAGAACTAGAATTGCCAGTCTTAAAGATCTAGTTGGTCATCCTTTCAAATAATTTCCCTAACATTTATGTTGGGCTCCCCTTTCCCTGCAGAAGAGATACTATCATGGACAGATTGGAAGTTATTGAAGTCTTTGAAGGCCTCTCCTTTCCAGGAGAATTGCACACCCAAGAGACCTTGTGTGCTGCTGGCAACTTCCAGTTCCAAGACACAGATGTCCTCTTGGTCACCTTCCCAAAATCAGGTAACAGATGCAACTGGCAGAACTTGCCCCCTGCAAAATGAAAAAACACTTCTTGGGTTTGGCCAACCTTCTCACCTCCCTTCCATGCTTTTGTTTCTTCGTTTTGGTGCCCCTTCCATTCAAAATGCTTCCATCATATACCTGGCCAATGTCCACTGTTTGTTTTCTGGCCCTCTGAATTTTCCATCTTGAGTTTGGCAGGAGATTATTCTTACTAGGTCTTCTGGATCTAAATTCATATATGATGACTTTTAAAGTCATTCTATGATGGCATAGCAAGTAAACAAGTGTTTCAGTTAGCTGGGTTTTTTTTCCATTTTGATGAGTCAGAGTTAAGTTGGATTCCAAGCCACTTCCCTCCAGATTGCCAAACCATGGGGAGTTGACCAGAGGCTTTGGGAAAAGTTCACCAGAGGCCAAGATTTTTAGTTATTACCCATTCCCAGAGAATTCTCTCCCTTCCTCTTCTCCTCCCTCATTGAGAAGACAAGTAATTTGATATAGGTTATGCATGTGCAATAATGCAAAACGTATTTGTATATTTAACATGCTGTGAAGAAAACACGGACCAAAGAACAAAACAAAACAAGAAAAATAAAGTAAAAAAGCCAATGCTTATTAATAGAGCATAACTGAACAGGGGCATTTCTGTTGTTATTTGTTCCTAGGAATCTTGAATGAATTTGATATGTGAATGCAAACAATTTTGTTCTAAAAGAGTCTTCGGGCCAGTGTTTTGTTCTACTGAACCAAATGTTTTTTTCCTAATCAAGCAAGAAGCACAATGGCATCTCCTATTCTCTCCCTCATTCAGTTAATTGTGAGAAGCTGAAGATGTGGTCCATTGTTGAATATGAATTAGAAGCCTGCTTGCTCCTTGCTAATACTTTCACCAAGAATAGTCTTGATTTATATAAGGATGATTCTCATAAAGATTTTGTACAAATGTGAAAGCAGGCATATAGGCTGCTAGATGATGTTTTTTCTGTCACCTTTTTTTTTAATTTTATTTTATTTGCATAACATATGTGTGGGTAATTCTTCAACAATAACACTTACATAGCTTTCCGTTAGAAATTTTTCCCCCCAACTTCCCCACCCCTCCCCTAGATGGCAGGATATCCACTACATGTTAATTATGTTAAAATATTGGCAAATCGAATATATGTATACATATTTCCAAACTTATCATTGTTGTGCAAGAAAAATCTTATCTACACAAATGATATATCAGATAAAGGAAACACAATGTAAGCAAACATCAATCAAGGAGTATGAGAATGTTATGTTGTGGTCCACATTTCGCATCCCTCTCTCTGGGTGTATATGGCTTTCTTCAGTGAACAATTGGAGGTGGTTTGAAACATATCATTGTTGAAGAGAGCCATGTCCATCAGAATTAATCGTCATATAGTACTGTTGTTGCCGTGTATAATGATCTCCTGGTTCTGCTCATTTCACTCAGCATCAGTTCACGTAAGTCTCTCCAGGTCTCTCTGAAATCATCTTGCTGGTCATTTCTTACAGAACAATAATATTCCATAATATTCATATACCATAATTTATTCAGCCATTCTCCAATTGAAGGGCATCTATTCAATTTCCAGTTTCTAGCCACTACAAAAAGGGCTGCCACAAACATTCTTGCACATGTGGGGCCTTTTCCTTTCTTTATGATTTCTTTGGGATATAAGCCCAATAGAAACACTGCTGGGTCAAAGGGTATGCATAGTTTGATAACTTTTTGAGCATAGCTCCAAATTGTTCTCCAGAATGGCTGTATCCGTTCACAGCTCCACCAACAATGCATCAGTGTCCCAGCCCTCCCACAACCCCTCCAACATTCATCATTAACTTTTCCTGTCATTTTAGCCAATCTGACAGGTGTGAAGTGGTACCTCAGGGTTGTCTTGATTTGCATTTCTCTGATCAACAGTGATTTGGAGCACCTTTTCATATGACTATAAATAGTTTTAATTTCATCCTCTGAAAATTGTCTGTTCATATCCTTTGACCATTTATTGATTGGAGAATGGCTTGAATTTTTATAAATATGAGACAATTCTCTATATATTTTAGAGATGAGACCTTTATCAGAACCCTTGAATGTAAAGATGATTTCCCAGTTTATTACTTCCCTCCTAATCTTGTCTGCATTGATTTTGTTTGTACAAAGACTTTTTAACTTGATATAGTCAAAGTTATCTATCTGGTTTTCAATTAAGAGTTCCAGTTCTTCTTTGGACATAAATTTATTCCTTCTCCAAAGGTCTGAGAGGTAAACTATATTACATTCCTCTAATTTACTTATAGTATCACTCTTTATATCCAGATCATGAACCCATTTAGATCTTATCTTGGTATGTGGTGTTAGATGTGGGTCAAGCCCTAATTTCTTCCACACTAGTTTCCAGTTTTCCCAGCAGTTTTTGTCAAATAGTGAATACTTATCCAAAAGCTGGGGTCTTTGGGTTTATCAAAAACCAAATTGCTATAGTTATTGCCTAGTTTGTCTTGTGATTCTATCCTATTCCACTGATCGACTATTCTATTTCTTAGCCAGTACCATATGGTTTTGATGACCGCTGCTTTATAATATAGTTTTAGATCTGGTACAGCAAGTCCTCCATCATCAGCCTTTTTTTTCATTAATCCCCTTGAAATTCTTGACCTTTTGTTTTTCCAAATGAACTTTGCTACTATTTTTTCTAGATCTGTAAGATAATTTCTTGGGAGTTTGATTGATATGGCACTAAATAAGTAAATTAGTTTGGGTAGTATTGTCATTTTTATTATATTTGCTCGGCCTACCCATGAGCATTTTAAGTTTTTCCAATTGACTAGGTCTGATTTTATTTGTGTGGAAAGTGTTTTGTAGTTTAGTTCATATAGGTCCTGACTATCTCTTGGCAGATAAATTCCCAAATATTTTATACTATCAACAGTTATTTTGAATGGAATTTCTTTTTGTATCTCTTGCTGCTGAACTTTATTGGTAATATATAAAAATGCTGATGATTTATGTGGATTTATTTTGTATCCTGCAACTTTGCTAAAGTTGTGAATTGTTTCTAGTAGTTTTTTAGTTGAGTCTTTAGGGTTCTCTACGTATATCATCATGTCATCTGCAAAGAGTGATAATTTGGTTTCCTCATTACCTACTCTAATTCCTTTAATCTCTTTTTCTTCTCTTACTGCCAAAGCTAACATTTCTATGACAATATTAAATAATAATGGTGACAATGGGCAGCCTTGTTTCACTCCTGATCTTATTGGGAATGGTTCTAGTTTGACTCCATTACATATGATACTTGCTGAAGGTTTTAAGTAGCTACTACTAATCATTTTAAGGAAAAGCCCATTTATTCCTATACTCTCCAGTGTTTTTAATAGGAATGGGTGTTGGATTTTATCAAAGGCTTTTTCTGCATCTATTGAGATAATCATATGGTTTTTATTAATTTGGTTATTGATATAATTGATTATGCTAATTGTTTTCCTAATATTGAACCAGCCCTGCATTCCTGGTATAAATCCTACTTGGTCATGATGTATTATCCTGGGGATGACTTTCTGTAATCTTGTTGCTAAAATCTTATTTAAAATTTTTGCATCAATATTCATTAGGGAAATGGGTCTATAGTTTTCTTTCTCAGTTTTCTCCCTACCTGGTTTAGCTATCAGCACCATATCTGTGTCATAGAAGGAATTTGGTAGTACACCTTCTTTCCCTATTTTTTCAAATAGTTTATATAGTATTGGGATTAATTGTTCTTTGAATGTTTGGTAAAATTCACATGTAAATCCATCTGGCCCTGGAGATTTTTTCTTAGGGAGTTGATTAATAGCTTGCTCTATTTCTTTTTCCGAAATAGGGCTATTTAAATAATTTATTTCCTCTTCTGTTAATCTGGGCAATCTATATTTTTGTAGATATTCCTCCATTTCATTTACATTATCAAATTTATTGGCATAAAGTTGGGCAAAGAAACTCCTAATTATTACTCTAATTTCCTCTTCATTGGAGGAAAGTTCTCCCTTATCATTTTTGAGACTAATAATTTGATTTTCCTCTTTCCTTTTTCTAATCAAATTAACTAAAGGCTTATCTATTTTGTTGGTTTTTTCATAAAACCAACTCTTACTTTTATTTATTAATTCAATAGTTTTCTTATTTTCAATTTTATTGATCTCCCCTTTAATTTTCAGAATTTCCAATTTGGTATTTAATTGAGGGTTTTTGATTTGGTCTTTTTCTAGCTTTTTTAATTGTAAGCCCAGTTCATTAATCTTCTCTTTCTCTGTTTTACGCAAGTAAGCATCTAGAGATATAAAATTACCCCTTATAACTGCTTTAGCTGTGTCCCACAAATTTTGGTATGTTGTCTCATTGTTGTCATTCTCCTGGATGAAATTTTCGATTGTGTCTATAATTTGCTCTTTCACCCATTCGTTCTTCAGGATTAGATTATTTAATTTCCAAATAACTTGTGGTCTATTTTCTCCTGGCCTTATATTACATGTGAGTTTTATTGCATCATGATCTGAGAAGGATGCATTTACTATTTCTGCTTTTCTGCATTTGATTTTGAGGTTTTTATGCCCTAACACATGATCAATTTTTGTATAAGTTCCATGAACCCCTGAGAAAAAAGTATACTCCCTTCTATCACCATTCAGTTTCCTCCAGAGATCTATCATACCTAACTTTTCTAGCCTTTTGTTAACCTCCCTAACTTCTTTCTTATTTATTTTGGAATTTGATTTATCTAATTCTGAGAGAGCAAGGTTGAGATCTCCCACTAGTATAGTATTACTGTCTATTTCTCCTTGCATCTCTCTTAACTTCTCCTCTAGGAATTTGGATGCTATACCACTTGGTGCATATATGTTAAGTATTGATACTGCTTTATTGTCTATGGAACCCTTTAGTAAAATGTAGTTTCCTTCCTTATCTCTTTTAATTAGATCTATTTTTGTTTTTACTTGATCTGAGATAAGGATTGCTACCCCTGCCTTTCTTTGTTCACCTGAAGCATAGAAGATTCTGCTCCAGCCCTTTACCTTCACTCTGTATGTATCTCTATGTTTTAGATGTGTTTCTTGTAAACAACATATTGTAGGATTCTGGCTTTTAATCCAGTCTGCTACCCGCTTCTGTTTTATTGGAGAGTTCATCCCATTCACATTCACAGTTAAAATAACTATATCTGTATTCCCTGCCATCTTATTTACCCAGAGTTATGATTTTCTCTTCCCTTTCCCCTCTCTCCCTTCCCCCCTCCCCAGTACTTTGCTCTTGATGACCACCTCCCACCAATAATCCTCCTCCCTTTAGAGTCCCTCCCTCCCCTTTATACCTTTCCCCTAATCCTTCTATTATTTTATCCCTTTCCTTTTCTCCCCTTCCTCCTACCTTCCCACAAGGAGGGTCAGGCCTTTCTTTGAAGCCAAATGTGTCTGATATACTCTCTTAGAGTCCAATCTAATGAGAGTAAGGTTTACACAATACTCATCGCCCTCCCTTCTTTCCCTCAATTATATTAGATCTTCTATGTCTCTTTATGAGATTTTGCCTTATTTTACCTCCTTTATTTTTACTTTATTTTGCCTCCTTTCCCCCCTCCCCCCTTTTTCTTTTTCAGTATGGTATCCCTTCCACCTCTAATTTCTTTTCCATTATTATCAAAGAAAAATCAAATTATACTGCCATTCTTTAAAGGATACCTATAGTAGAAATATAGTTCTCAAGAGTCTTCCTTTTTACTTTTTATGCTTCTCTTGAGTTCTCTACTTGGAGGTCAAATTTTTTGTTCAGATCAGGTCTTTTCATTAGAAATAGGTGAAATTCTCCTGTATCATTGAATGACCATCTTCTTCCCTGGAAGATGATGCTCATTCTAGCTGGATAACTTATTCTTGGCTGTAATCCAAGTTCTTTTGCCTTTCGGAATATCTGGTTCCAGGCCCTTCGATCCTTCAATGTGGAAGCTGACAGATCCTGTGTAATTCTAATGACAGTTCCTCGGTATTTGAACTGTTTCTTTCTAGCTGCTTGCAATATCTTTTCCTTGGTGCGATAGTCCTGAAATTTGGCCACGATATTCCTTGGGGTTTTAATTTTGGGGTCTCTTTCTGGAGGTGATCGGTGAATTCTTTCAATGCCAATTTTGCCTTCTGATTCTAAAACATCAGGGCAATTCTCTTTCATGATTTCCTGGAAGATAGCATCCAGGTTCTTTTTTTCATCGTGGCTTTCAGGGAGTCCGATAATCCTTAAATTGTCTCTCCTGGATCTGTTTTCCAAGTCAGTTGTTTTTCCTAGGAGATATTTCATATTTTCTTCTATTTTTTCATTTTTTTGTTTTTGTTTAACTGATTCTTGAAGTCTTATTGAGTCATTTACTTCTATTTGTTCAATTTTAATTTTTAGAGTATTATTTCCTTCAGTTATCTTTTTTAGCTCCTTTTGTAGCTGGCCAATTGAATTTCTGGATTCAATGCATTCTTTTTCCATTTTGCCA